>CM060947.1:89449147-89568896 GCA_030765055.1 Mantis religiosa | reverse complement strand
CTTCTTCAGTCCCTCGGTTATGCTTCGTAGTTTTTTGTGCAGATGTTGGCGCAACTTCCGTAAGCGAACAAAGCGGGCAAAGCGTTTGAGGACCACTTTTAAATAATCGAATAAAATTGCTAACCACATAATTTCTGACTGATGGGGCAGGTATTCCACACTGACAATGCAATTCAAAGGCCGTGGCAGCATAGAGCAACTACGACGTGTAAATTTGAAAAAGCACGGTAGGCTCTCAGTAAAATCTTACCGAAACGAGATTGTTCTGACTTATTCGCAATTGTTTAAAATTACGGAGGCTAATTGGAAAATTATTTCTGATTTGTAAACTATCCAAACAAATAAACAAACAAAAATACTGTCTTAGAACATAGATGGCTGAGCACATTACGTCGTTCATATGCAATGTCATTTACATATTATTAATATTGTGACGTCATCGTCGACAACACGAAGTTGTAACATTGTTACAAAAATCTTAGCACAACACTTACACTTACTCTCACTTTTACAAATGCATGGAGTAAAAAAAGTTTTATCATAGCATTAATGCTTCTTATGCCTCAGTTACGCACACCAACTGGCGCTGCTCTTGGATTTTTGAGACTCACAAACTGCTGCTCGCAGAATAACATTGATTCTTACTTTAACACTCTAATTACTTTACCGAATCTCTCGTCTAACTATTTTTAACTGCTTGGCGACCCTGACAATTAACAACACAGGCTGGTCATAATGTCCCCTTATGTATGCCTGGATCATGGAAAAATTATTTCTAGAAACTTGTGCAAATCGGAGTCTCTGGAATTGCTTGAATAGAACGTCCTCGACCCGTAGCGAGAGAACTGAAAGACCACGATTTCCCGCCTCAAGACGTCAGCAGCGGCTGCCGAACGATGCTTTATTGCAGTATTTCCTAGCTGGCAAACAACAAAAACGGTGAGATGGAGTGACATAGAGTTAATCCCTCAGCGGCAGGTATTCGTTGCCACCGTGACAAGGTTTTCTCCTCAGGGCTGGTCGTTCCGACCAACCTTGTATCGTTTGAATCTTTGCTCGGGGTAACTTCTGGACGTGGGCGACTTCATCGCTCATTCTTTCTCCACGTAAAGCAGTCCCTGCTTCACTGGTTGGAGCTTCAGTTAGCACCCCTTAGTCCCGGTAAGAGGCTGTACGTCATTCCATACGAAAACTCTATTGTAGGCTCACGCGGAGCAGGGTCGCTCCTCCGGTCGCTCACTGCCTGGATATGAAGACCCCCACAGGGTTCCATGACTTATGGTCTCTTCATGCACATACGTAACCATCTTGCTTCTGATGGACACTGCCGTGGCCTTTGACTGGGTTACCTTGCCAACCTAGAAGTTCGTAGGGAGTTAGGAGAGTTACTATATATGGTTCACTCGCAGGATTCTCCTGCCGACGTCGAGCTCGCATCGCGGCTCTTAAAGATGTCCAGTCAAAATATCACCTCCTCGGGCCTTCAGCATCTAAGGTTTGAAAATGAGGAGATTTGCGTTTCAGAACGCAGATGTAAATGACGCACAAGAATCATCCTCGGCTCCCTCCATAGCGACTAGCATTTTGCAAGCCGACTAGGTTGTTGAAAATAATTGAGATATCAGTTCACATATCTGCGTTCCTGAATATGCAGCAGTTGCCGTAGCTATCTCAGCATTCGGCGAAATCGAAGCCATAGTCAGTGGGTGGAGTTGCCCTAGGCGCGGGAGAGAATGTCCGATTCGGAACAGAACTTCCACCCACTATTTTGTCCCTAGTTCTGTGGAGCACGCGGAGGTTGTCGCACAATTTGAACGAGCGTTGATCTTTGTAGCTCGTCCTGCTGATAGTGTGATCCAGCTTCCGAAATTTCGACCAATCCTGAGTGACAGAAGCGGGAAGGCGTACTTAATCTCTCTTGATCTGCTGGTTTGTTGTCAGTGGCGGTTGATTCGGCATCTGTGACGATTGTTTAGTCTAGCGACGATGGCCACCTTCCAGACCACTAGACTCGTCCTTGTACCAGACAACGTACTCGTCCTTGCAGTTTACGCACATAGGAACAACTGTAAGTGTACGCTGGAAATTATTTAATGAAAGGATTCACCATACCGAAGGTAGCGCAAGTTGCTGTGACAAAATGGCTGGAACAGTTTAAAGCTAGCTCCGCGGTTATAATGGGGGGGGGGGGGGAGGTTGCCAGAGCTCCTGACGATTTCAATTTTTATCCGGAGGTAACAAATAGTTGTGCCATCATCTATCTTAGTCTACAGGACGTTGGCTCGCTCTCTCATAACTAAAAGTACGTCAGTGGCTGCTGGCAACCTGGATCACCTGAAAGTTGATGCTGCCTTAATACCTTTGATAGGGTCTAGGATTGTGTAGGATATGGTTATTATAGGGAGGTTGTTTTGGTTTTAGTTTGGAAGGTAGAAAGAGGGAATATGTTGCCCCTGTACTCCCATGCTTCAGAATACAGAAGCCACTAAAATCCAGTGGGAAGGTTTAAAATATTACATGTTGAATGGGTATAGTGGGATTTTAAAGGCCAATCATCTCTAAGCGGGAAATTATACAGAACTCCGGTATTACCTCGGATGCCCGGAAGCCATTCGGGGACCCCATGTTACTTGAAGCGGCGTCATCTGGAAAGATAATCCCCAGAGACCTAACTAGAGCGCTTGATGATGTGGTAACCTGTACAATTTTGCTGCCCGGCGCATAATTTAATCCTCAACGTATGGAAGGGATGAGGATTTGTGAAATGGTCTCAGAAGGAAGGAGCGGCCAACGGAATAATAGACTGGAGTCCTCTTTTGGGCTTGTTGTAACCGTAGAAGCCAACTGCCACGGCCATACCCGAGATTTCGCAGAAGTATGACATAAGGGAAACTACGAGGACTCGGAAGAGGTGCAACCCAAGGAAAATAGGCATCCCAGAACTAAGCATAAAATACAAAGATGCTATTGTTCCCTACGTCCGTACGGAAGCTTCCTTGTGTGCCCGCGGAAAGATAAACCTCAGTCAAATCTCACTACCAGGTAGATTAATAAATTGACACATTCAATTCTTCGGCATCTAAGCCGAAATGTGAGACAAACAGCGGATTTTTTATTCCTGTAACATTAAGTCGTATCGAACGATGAATGAAATGGGTGAAATGATGTTCAAATGAGCCCAGGGTCCATAGGGCTTAGAGATAACCGACATTCACCTTTCAGAATAAAGGAAAACAGCGAAAAATACCTCATCCAAAAACTCTCGTCGAGATTCGTACTCGGGATCTCTTGAACGTGCGGTTCAGCGAAGTCTGGTCCTTAGTGAGTCGAATTGCTGGCACTTGTCCGGATTAACATTCATTCGCCAACGCCCACACCTCTCTTAAAAGAGCAGAAGGTGTCGCTATATAGGGTTGAGGGCTCTGAGAAGATGTTTAGCTGTGCAGAATAGGAGCACATCATCACCATACTGGGGCATGTGGAAATGCAGCTGAGTAGGGAAGTCCACCATGTAGACGCCGATAAACATTGGGGATAATACAGAGCTTTAAAGGACTCTTGATCTTAATGTGGAGATTTTCTTCGCGATTGCGACAATGTGCGGAGACTTAGGAAGCTATGATGAAAGCCAAACTGATGGTCGCAGATAGAATGTCACCAAAACGTGGAGACAGGCGGTTAAGACCATCCGCTCGAAGTCTCTGGAGGATCGAAAGGAGGCTGGTGGATCAGTAGTTTGAAGAGTGTACCTGTTCCTTCCCAGGCTTCAAAATGTACACAACCTGAGCTGCTCTACAAAGCATAAGTGATGTCAACCCCTCAGGACCCACCACCTTTTGGGTTTGGAACGCTGGGTACGCCGGAGGTTGTAGGACAGAGCTCACTAGGTGGCCTTTCAGCGTCGTGGGCAGGATGTCGAAAGTACTGTCCAATGTGTCGCTCCCAGGATGTAGCACGATAATTCTGGTAACACTGGTGGCACAAGTCGTGTAGCCAATCAGAGTAAAGCTGAGGCCAATCGGAAAGCTCGATATTTGTTGAGAGCTAACTGGTTTTCAATCGCTCTGACGATCATCCTCTCCGGCTTATAACAATGGAATCACGTGTCAGCCCAAATTCACCGTAGTGCTGCCTTATAAATCCCCGAACCCTTAATTAATTTTTTCTAGTAGCTCCTAGAAATCGAAATGTGTGGAACTGCGTGAATAGAACATTCTCGCCCACTAGCAGCAGAAGGGTAAAGTTTTGAAAAAGCGACAAAAGTTTTTGTAAAACATTTTATGTACTACTTAGGGAACAACTGAAAGGAATGACTCAGAAGAAGTCTGTCAACCGCAAGCGGGAGTTCGCGTGTTCGATTCCCGTCGATCGGCCTTTGGTTTTTTCGGGTTTTCCTTTGCCGCTAAGCGATTAAAAGGGTGGCTTTTCTAATCCAGGATTCCTTTCGTTTCTTTCTTCATTTCACCCCACTAGAACCCATCAAAGTCTATTCACAGAGCCCAAGAGAGCTAAACATCCCCCATCCAACAGTCCATGAGGTGCTGTAAATAAGATTATGTTTGTACACTCATAAAAGGCAAATCTTTCAGGCGATAAAGGCCAAAAAGCCTTCCAAACAAATAATTTGCATTTGAGTTTCTGGAGCGGATCAAGAATGACAGCCATTATCTGAGGAAAGTTATCTTCAGCGACGAATCAACCTCTACTCATTAGAAAAAGTTAATTATCACATTTGGGGTTTATAACACCCAAGCCTCGTGTTTGGGAACATATCAGGGATAGCTAGAAGGTGAATGTATGGTGTTCTGTAGGGTGTGAACGAATTATTGTACCATTCTTATTCAGGGAGCAAATAGTAACTGGTCCCTTATGTCTTTATCATTCTTGAAGAGCTTGCCTTCCCCTCCCTTTGTAACCAAATATGTTCCAAAAGGATGGTGCCCCACCACAGTAGAGTTTAGACGTGGTGCTCTTTAAACAAAACGTTTCCACTGCGATGGTTCGGATTCGATAGATCCACTTCTTGACCACCTGGGTCTCTAAATATAATCCCTATGGATTTCTTCCTCTTGGGCTATGTCAAGTATAGGGTCTACGTCACACCAGTACGTGATCTTCATTATCCTCGTCAAAAAATGTGGAAGCCACCATTTCCGACACATCAGATATGCTACACCACACATGGATGGAGCTTGATTAGCGATTTGACTTTCTTTCTGAGAGCTACCAGCGGAGGTCTTATAGAAGTGGGTACATAGACAATACAAAATATTTCGAGTTGCTCTTTGATATATCGCAAACCGTAATCTCTTAGTTTCCTTACAATTTATATTTGTATGATGAGTGGTTTTCTGTGGACGTATGCCGCATGGGATTTGAAAAGCCCATCTGAAAATAAGAACTGGTAGAAAATTGTGGAGGTACCAGGGGCGGCCCGTGAGGCATTGTATTGATAGTGCCATAGTGCCATAGTGCCATAAATAATAAATAAATAAATGAGAATATAAATGTGTACCAATTTCGATTTGGGTAATCTTATCAATAATCCATGCTATTTTATAATATACTGTACCAAACGGAACGTACAGGGAAGCGGAAATAGATATTTATTACATACGTACTCTTGTTACACACAGATATAACGAGTACAGTAAAAGTTTGATAATACAGTTCATGGAGAATGTGATACGAAGCGTTCGTGTACGATTTCATGACAGAGAGACAGTTATCTTATGTCCCGTGCTTTACTGCACTCTAACGGATGAAGCGCAAGTTATGCGCCAGAGAAATCTTGGCACCACCTTCTCCCATAAGAAGCCGTGTATAAGCAGACATCCTAGCCCTTAATAAAGGCGCTTATGAGCGTAGATGGTGCCGTTCAGAAATCGGCACCAAGCTACGGAAAACAACCAGGACGGGGCGCTTGCGTTTAAGCCGCCTTCTCACACGAGGGAGCAGATACTCAGAAACAATATTTATTGCGCAATTCCTATACTTCTCTTTCTTTCGTTTTCATACAGATGGTGCTATGGCACAGCGGCACTACCTCAGAAGCCACCCCTGGGAGGTACTGTATAAAAATGGTATGTAATGACAAGAGAGAAGTATCTTAAGTGCTTTTTAAGAAGCCGCAAACCAGAGTTAAAAGAGGATATACATAAGAGAAAAGTCGGGTAGGGAGAGGTGTATAGCAGAGATACTCCTTTTAATTCACTTTTTCCAACATCTACTTGCAAAATATAATGAAGAATTAGTTTCCGAAACAAGTCAGCAATGTTAGTTATTGGTAAAGGAATAAAATGCGTATTGTAATATGCTTAATATACCTACACTATTTCTGAAAAGGGGGGCATGCTAACCGAGATTACAATGGTGAGGAAAACTAGATAAAGAAAAATATTAACAACTGCGCTATTGGAAGAAAGCATATCACAGGAGGCATGAGAAAGTAAATAGCTTTAGATACTTGAGTAATGACATTAGCTGCTGATAAAATATGGCATTGGAAAATGAAGGTTTTTACAAACGAAAGAATTAAAGAAGAGATTTTTGATGGAGACTGCGGCATTGCATTTTTGTAAACTATAACGTTATGACCAAATGCAGAAAACTGCTAAAACGCTTTTAAATGTACGTGTGGGGAAGACTGGGAGCATTAATTGGATACAAAAATTAGTGATTAAACTGGTTTAGAAAGAGTGCACAAAAAGAACACTACTGAAACTGACCAGAAAGGCGAAAATAAATCGATTGCATTAGATGAAAGTAAACTGTTTGGTAAGAGATGTACTGAGAGGAATGGTAACAGGAAAAGGTTCAGGACAAAGTAAAATAGCACACTGTAATAGACGTTATTTAAATATGTACATAGTAGCTACATTAGTGAAGAGGAGAGGAAAGTAGAAAAGAACGGAAGAGGCTATAATTATCATAAAGCACGATTTCATATTAAACTTGCAATAAATCAACACTGTTTTTATTGCAGTAAAGAAGAATACTTAATAACTTGATTGGCGAAGTTTCAAACAACGAGCCGGTTATACAGACCCCACATCAGGTCTTTGGAAAACATTTGACACAAAACATACTGATTTTACAATGAGAGGTACGTTTGTTCTTATGATCTCTATGAGCAAGAGAAGTTAACTCAAAGTATTACTGCTACAGTTTGATTGGAAGCAAGTCTCCCGCGTGTAACCATGGAATTATGCGATAAAATAAAATAACTACCTATGTTTAATTTTGGTACGTCTTCTTGAGGTTCCTGAATCTGCCCCTCGGAAGCTTCGGAGTCACTTGCCTTCTCCAGATCTGCTTCCTCTACAGGAACTACCATCGTCTTCTTGGAAACTCCACAGCCCATCTCATCCTGCAGCAAAGACTGTAAACAAATAATTTGTGACAATATCAAGGTGGGAGGGATAGCATAAGGGCTAGTATCGAATTTTACATTTAGCTTGTAAGCACATTACTGTTATGGTAGTCTCTGGACTAGATTTCTTTCTCTTCCTCTTACCTCTGACAGCAGAAGTATTGCACTTCATACAATATAGAAAATGCCCATTTTGAGGTCTCCTGAATGCAAAATAATTTATTTCAGAAGAAACGTAAGAAATGTTTGTAACGATCCCTTTTTAGAGCAATGGCTTTCAACGTATGACACCATATAACATATTATTAATGATAGATATGTGGGTTAATCATGAGGATACCTAAACTTATTAGCAAATGGAATAAACTAATATTTATTTTATAAAAACAAATATTTGAAAGTACTGATGTAATAGAGGGAAAGAATAAATCTTATATTATCTTTAAAGAATTTTGTGTGATGCTGTACAAAAATATGGGAAGTCCAATATAAATCTTATAATATTTCCTACGGAGCGCAATTTGGATGTATTTGATCAAGCAACAATTGGAAACATTTTGTCGTTCGTTAGCTGCGAGACCAATTATCGTTAAGAAAGCCATGGACTTACATCACTGTTACTGAAGTCCAGATTTTATCTGTGAAATACTCAGATTCATATGCAGTTTGTGCCAAGTTCAGATGTTGCCAGAAAATAAATAAAAATTCGTGCTCGAAAAACTCCAAGAAATACGTCCGAGTAAGTGAGCTAAACAATTACATTCTGCCAAAGGCGACTACTTATGATGCGAAGCATCCAACAGAGACCCCACTGATTTGAAACACAAATCGTTCTCATGAAGCTAACGTCTCATCATCTTCCGCAACTGCCAGCCACGTTAGTACTGTATCATCATCATCATCATCATCATCATCATCATCATCATCATCATCATCATCATCATCATCATCATCATCATCATCATCATCATCATCATCATCATCATCATCATCATCATCATCATCATCATCATCATCATCATCATCATCATCACCACCATCACCATCATCACTATTATTATTATTATTATTATTATTATTATTATTATTATTATTATTATTATTATTACTATTATTATTAGTGATCATAGAGGCGGCATGCCACCTTTGGAACATACTACCTACTTGGTGTTCACTCGCATTCACTTGGTAGAATCTTCAGGTCTTTGTACATTGGATCACACAGACACACTCTCATTCATACTTCCAGACTCCAGGAGGTTAGGGAATAATCTTTAATAAAGAAAAAACTCCCCTGGGAGTAGAACCCGAAACACTTCGCTCTGCAGGCAGAAGTTCTAGCGACCGAGCTACCGGTTATTCATTGGTGTCCGGAGAAAAGTAAACAATTAATTCAAAAAACCACGTACCTACTGTACCACAAGCTGGAAGAACCATCGAATCTCATCGAAATGACGTATATGTACACGCTTGGTGGTGGATCTCTAAAACGTGGCGTCAGAAATGTAAGAAGTGACTTGTTTACCTTTATTGCTGAAGAACATGCTGACTTCAAAGTAGTAAAAGTTGCTATTGGAAAACTCAATCAGTGCTCATTAGTTATCTCCGACAGAGTTGTTGGTCGTATTAAATGTCTCTTACCCCAAAACACAAGTACATCCATTCAAATTCAGAGATCCCAGATTCGATTCCCAACTTTTGGGTAGACATTTTTCTTTAGCCAGGATTATTCCTCCATCCTCCCTACCCTAAAAATATGAACGAGAGCGCCAATGTGTGAGTGAACTTTAGGTAATAACCAATAGTATAACACCAAAGATTAATACCACTGTAAATAACGAACATTATTGCTGTTGATCACTTTTTCCAAAGGTAAACCGTCGCCAAATCTGAACTCTAGATGTTAATTCGTTTAACGTCCTCCAAGTAGGTCATATCGAACGATAAATGAAATGGATGAAATGATGCTCAAATGAGCCCAGGATCCATGGAGCTTAGTTACCTGACATTCATGTTTCAGGATAAGGGAAAACCCCTTATCCAGATAACTTACTCTAGGCGAGATTCAAAGTCAACACCTCCTGAATGTGAGGCAGACACTCTACCCGCTACACTACAGAGCCGAGATTTAGATGTTAAAGGCGACATAAAAAAATTGCAAACCAAGAAGTATTAAAGACAAAATTGAAGTATTTTACAACATCGAGTCAATAGTTGATTGGTGCAACGTAAAGAGAAGGGCTCATCTTTGTGAAATTTGCAGTCACTGTTGTGACTTTAAAATAGGGCACGGAAAGTGAATCAGGTTCGTTGTTTATAAATGTTAATATGCCCAAGCCAGAACTTCTGACCTGCGGAGAAAGTTTGTTCTCAATGCATATGAAGTGAGTCAGTATGACAACGTAAATTAACCCCAATTTTTCTCCTTTTTTACTACAGAGATCCAATTCGGACTTTGGCAATGTGTCTCCGATACAAAAGCAAGTAGTGGGTGAAATCCTTAATGATAACTTTACTGGTTCCTATATATTTCCTGAGTGATATATTTGATATCCTGAGTATCCATATTTTCTAAGAAATGAACTGCATCATTTAATTGGTGATATACCTCTAGATGTTATCCAACCAATATAGTTTTTAACGACGGTACTTCAGCTCATTTCACTAGGATAATAGGTAGGCAATTTATTCATGATAAAATTTCGCATAGATGGACTGTCTGGAATGTATAGAAGTTCCAAGATTACTCACGATACACATTTTACTTAACATGCAAGTACTTTAAAATAAAGTATTTTAAAAAAAATTATTAGAAACATAAATAAAAGGTTAGGAATATTTTTCCATATAAAGGATTTATTGAGGTGGGGGTGATACTCTTAAAATTCTTTGTGACGCATCCTTAAGTTACTGAACCGAAGAGGTTGACTGAGACGGTAGCGTTTGTCGTTTGGGAGGTCGTGGCTACGAGGGTGGTTTGAAAATTTCTCGGCCTCACCCAGAAATTGTGGTACTACTTGCATTATTGTTTTTCCTTACGCTGGTACACATGTTAGTACAAGTCATTCCAGGCAATAGTTGACAGTAGGCAGTTGTTTGAAGTAGTGGAAGTGCGCATTGCTTTGAAAATGGAGAAATTCGAGTATCGTGGTATGATAACGTTCTTCGTAAAATAAATCCATTTGCGGATTGTAAATGTGTATGGTGACTCTTCATCTTCAGTCTCCACTGTGAAGAAATGGGCGGTCCATTTAATCCGTGACTGTGAAAGCATCCAAGACGATCCATGCGAAAGACGTCCAAAAACTGTAACCGTACCGGAAATCATTGAAAAAGTGCATGACATGATTTTGGAAGATCGGTGTACAAAGGTACATGAAATTGCTAATGCTCTTGGAATTTCAAAGAAACGTATTGATCACTTTTGATCAGGAATTAAACATGAAAAAGCTTTGCGCAAGTTGGGTGCCGTGTACCCTCACTGTGGATAACAAATGCTTTCACACAACGGTTTCTGAAAAATGCTTGGCATATTTTCAGAAGAACAGAAGTGACTTTTTGCACCGATACGTCACAATGGATGAAACATGGATTTACCACTACACACAAGCAAGCAAGCAGCAGTAGAGGGAGTGGACAGAAGTTGGTTCTTCAGCTCCAAAGAAGGCAAAGACGGTGCCATCGGTGGGAAAAGATCATGGCGTCAGTGTTTTGGGATACGAAAGGAATTTTGTTGATCGACTATCTCGAAAAGGGTAAAACTATTACTGGAGAATACTACTCTCAACTTCTGACCAAACTGAATGCAATCATTCGTGAAAACAGACCCAGATTACAACAGAAAAAACTTCTTTTCCTTTAGGATAATGCACCTGCCTACAAAAGTGTTTTGACAATGGGGAAATTGAGATCTGCACTAAGAAGTGCCGGAACATCCACCGTATTTCCTAGATTTGCCCCCTCGAACTTCCATCTGTTTCCAAAACTGAAGAAATACCTAGCTGATAGGCGCTTTTAGTCCAGTGAAGAAGCAATTGCGGCTGTAAATATATACTTTGCAGAACTTTCTGAGGAGTACTACAGAGAATGGATAATGGCATTGGAATACCGCTGGACAAAATGTATTTACATTAGAGGAGATTATGTTAAAAAATAAAACTACTTTAAAAGCATCAATCGTTGTTTTGCACTATTAGGCCGAGAACTTTCCAGAGCACCCTCGTACTTCACGGTTCGATGAATGACTAGGAATTTACTCTGAATGCTGGTTCCCGGATCGGGGGAAGTTTCCGGGTCCATGGCCCTAGGTCATATGTATACGCGCAGGGAGGAGGGCAGCCTGTTCAGGAATAGCCCAATAGCCAGTCTATCTCGATAGCCAAATCAGCAGCATATTGTAAAAGCGAAACGTCGATAAATACTAAAATTGGTACTAAAGTTTAGCATCCTCGGAGGATGCCACAAGAAGCTTTTTTTTTAAAAAAAGAAATATTCCAATCTCAAACTACCCTTTTATGGAATAATAGAAGAATAAATGTAAATGCAGTGTTGAAAAATGACTACAGAAAGGTTATGTGAGTGAAATACATCAGGGAAGGATTTTTGTCCAAGCGTTAAATCTTTGTTTTCTAACTCCTGATCATGTAAGAAATATGGAACACCATGCAATCACATAGCAACCCACAATAATTTCAATTCTTCATGAAGTTTATTGATGATTAAGTTTCATAAAACTGTTCTTCGGGAACGTGTTAACCATAAAGATGTTGGAATTAATAAAGTCCGATAAAACTTTTTATAAATCTGATTATCACTTTCACTTCCCACAGTCGCTTTATTGCATTCCCCTTACATTTACCATGAACGTGAAAATGTGTAAATAAGGTAAAAATCTCTATTAACAAGAAATAGATGAAAATAATTTGTTGTAAGAATAAGTAGCAAAATATTGTGAGTGCGGACTTGAAATATTTTAAAACTAAAATTACTACCTTGGGTGTCATAGTTATTTAATAATACAGATGCTACTCAGTTTTCAAATATGCAATATAGACATAACTCACATCAAGATACAACAAAATATTTGTAAAGTTCTGAATATGACGATTCTCGCTACCCCAAGTGCACACCATAAATAATTTGTAAGTTTTACATAATATGAACCACTGAGAAAAATAATATTCTCATTTGTTAATAACTATAAAATACTAAGTAGTTTCCGTGTTCCGCTGAGCACAATTTTCTCTCTTAGGTATAATTATCTAGCATATATTGAAAATTAATTTGATCACAACACTGTGTAAAAACATAAAACAAATAGTAGAACTAAAATTTTATGAACTAATAAACTATGCTCCATAAGGCTTTTTACAGAGTTTTGTCACATCTCGTTTACACAGTGTTATGATCAAATTAACGTTCAATATACGCTAGATAATTATACGTAAGAGAGAAAATTGTGCTCAGCGGAATACGGAAACTGCTTAGTATTTTATAGTTATTAACAAATGAGAATATTATTTTTCTCAGTGGTTCCATTGTGTAAATCTTCCAAATTGTTATTAGTGTTCGCATATGATACAGTTACAAACAGATTCGATTGTCTTTCTCAGTGTCTTTTGTTTCCTCAGTTCCTAAATAATGACATCTATTTTTAAGTTGATTGTCCTTTAACCTGGTAGCTCATATGGGGCAATGAATGAATGGAATAGGTGAATTGATTGTACAATGAACCCGGAGTCTATAGAGCTTAAAGTACTCTACATTTGACTTCTCCGGTTAACGGAAAATCCGGGAAAAAATCTTATTCTTGTGACTCACCCTACCCATATTCGAACTGAAGGCTTGTGAATGAGGCGTCTGTGTTCTATTTATCCTATTGCTTGGAATCAAACATTTGCGACATTTATCGAGTTACAGACGTGTGCAAATTATTAGACCCAGACCGTTTATTTTCTACTTGTTTAATAGAAATAATATTACAATATATATTTTTTTGAACTCTTAGTATTTTGTATGCATTCTTTTAGCCTTTATTCATTTTGATGCGTTTAGGCATGCTCTCTACAACGGTGGAGCACTTTTCCTTTATTTCTTCATCTCTGTGCCAAATGCTTATCAGGCCCTCAATAAGCTGAACTTTTGTTTTATGTTCAGTTTTTTCAGTCTCTGTTTAACAATACCCCACATATTCTCTATTGGATTTAAATCAGGGCTATTCCCCGGCCATGGTAGTACTTTTACATTGTTTGCTTAGAGGAACTGGGTTACAGATTTTGCTCTATGGCAGGGAGCACTGTCATGCACGAATACAAAATCACCATTTGGAAACCATTCTTTACTTTGCGGAAATAGTATTGTTTCTAATACACTTCTATACTGCTTCTGCTCCATAGACCCCACAAATATGTATAATCTTCCAGATCCATGGACAGACATACAGCTCCAGACCATTTTTGATGTTGGGTGCTTTACTCTTTGATCGACACAATGAGGGGAAAATGCTTCCTTATCTGTCCTTCTAACCTATTGGCTGCTCTCTTCACATACTTCAAACATGGATTCACCTGAGAAAATTACCTGAAACAATAAAAACCTCTATTAATATTAAACAGTTTTAAAATTGCTCAAAGATAGTATAACAAAACCAGCAATGAGAGAAACAAAGCTTATGCTGTTTATTTCATTTCCATAAAATTTACATGTACATATTTTAATTTTATGCTATATACAATTTTAATACTAATTACCTTTCTCCAAAATTTCACTGGATGTTTCTGCATCTCTTTGGACCATTCTAAACTTTTTTTTTTTGCCATTGCAGGTGTCAGTTTAGCCTTTTTACGAGGCGTGCGTGCTGGTAAACCTGCTTCACACAATCTGCGAACTACCGAGGCTGATATTTCTGTACCGTACTGCTTTAGTTGACTACTGAGGTCATTGCTGGTTGATCTTCTATTTTGTTTTGCCACCTGCACAAGTTTTTTTGGTATCCTTGCTGATAGCTTTCTTTTCCTCCCGCATTTTCCATCCCTTTATGAGGTCAACGTCCCACCGAATGTTAAAGCTTGATTAATGCGACTATCAGATTTTTGTGAAATACACAATTTCTTGGCTATTTTACGTTGTGAATAAAGAGTTTCCTTCAAAGGACTCTCAGTTACAGCTACTTTCCTTGGGGATAAGTCAGCAGTTTTACCCATAACCTCACTTTTGAATCAATGTGAATGCTAAGGATAAGATACACGATGTACCTGGCGTGAGATCAATTAATAATAAATCCTGAGGATATATTAACCATAAGACACAATAAAGGCAAATATTAACAATCTTCTGTTACTACATTCACCAAATGAAAGCAATATCACCAAACAGTTGGATAAACAGACATGAAGAAAATGGCTGCTCTTAATTCAGAGCTACCACCATATTACTAAAAGTAAAAGAAAAAATCTCCCAGCTATTATTAACAGAGAAATTTCATTGAATATGCTTTATATTATAGCAAGGAAAAGAATTACGACAAATTGAAATAGGTTACGGCGGTAAATAACTATTATTTTGAATGTTAAACTGAAGCAAAGTAAAAAACGCATGAATAAGTCTAATAATAATTTGCACACGTCTGTACTTTATTACTAAATACAATGTATGTCAAATAATATGTTGCGGTATTCATCATATTATATTCTTTGTATTGGTTTGAAGTTAAAAGTACTTATACTTCTAATTGCTAAATTGTTATCCGCTTTTTGCTTTCTTTTGGTCATAAGAATGGAATATCAAATTTTTGTATTATTATCGCAATTATTTGTATTATTGTGCTTACATTATAGCAAATTCTTTTCAGCCTTATAGTTAAACAGGAGCTGAAGTTCGGTGAATTATGCGCATCGGGGAGAACAGTGTTTTTTCCTTGTTCTTCTCAATAGTGAAATACATCAAAACTGGGCAGTGGTGTGCCTGAGTTTACCCTAAACAAACATACAATTTTCTGTCTTTTGAATCGGAAACAGGGTAACAAAACACAGGCGTAGAAAGAAGAGAGTGTTACACTTAATAACCATGGTTACTAATCGTTCCACATGTTTAGAAATATCTAAGGTTTGCATTCAGAAGAAACTAGGTAAATTCCTGGTTTCCACATTAAGACATATCGTTAAAGAATGATCGCTGCGGTTCTCGTTCTCTAATGAAGCACATAGCATAGGTAGGATTCCTCCAGAGTAAAAATACTCTTCTTCATGAATGGAAGGCAGTTGAATACTTTGCTGGCACACTTCCACACAAAATGGACTATATATTTCCAGTTAAGGGAATGACATCAGCATAGAAATTAAGCGCACCACATGAGCTTTGTTATCATTACGTATGATATCATGATATATGTAATCTATGACGGCATGTAGTCGTCAAAAGATGTTCATACATAAATATTAAACAAAGCTCTATGTGTCTGATTGACTCTTAGCAAGGGTCACTGAATGATGGGAATGACCTCAGAATACTCACGTAATCAATTTGCTGGAGATACCAGTTGGGGGTTATCTCCATGGCCCCACAAATCGATTTCCATGCTAGTGACGCTATAAATAACGGGTTTCGATAAATGCCCTCGCTTAATTCTCTAATGAAAATAAACACACCAATAGGCCAGGCTTTCGGCCTGTTCTTTTAGGAACAACGGATGAACAACACTTATCTTCCAAACGATATAAATGTTAGTAGTAGTTTATGAATTAACGTTCGTTAGTCTCGCAAAAACTCTATAATGGCTGAACCTATTTGCCTAATTTTGGTTTAGAAATATGTTTTTAAGTCCAAGGAAGGTTTAAAAGGTGAGAAAAGAAACCTGAAGTGATAATGGACCACGTTATTAACTAAATATAAAAGTATACCTGCAAACTTTTACGGAGCACATACATCTTTTATTTTCGACAAACAAAAGCATTACAAAGTAGAAAGATATTCCACTCCTCGCCAAAGTCTTCAAATATATATCACTTACCATACTTTATTAAATAATGTTTAGCGTTTGTTACCAAGATTGAAATTTTTTATGCAGCATGATGATATACCTTTCGAAGATAGACACAAAATTAATTTCTGAACGCACTATAATTACTACTTGACCACAGAAAATTGTCAAATATTAGTGAATCCTTGGATAACTTCTCTAGAAATTGTGTTTGTGAGTTCGTGAATGTGAACTGTATTGACACATAATTGAATTCCTTTGTGACTTCTAAACTTTGTGGAAACCTTTTTACTGTGCCAAAGAGAAGACGACCTGACATAAGACGTAGAAGTCAGTCAAATGTGCGATGAACTATATACATCGCGTGCTGACCGCACTGATGACCAACGAGACACAGTAATGCTATAATAGTCGTGTTAGTGTGTCAGAATTGACTTCTAATCCTTGTTTCACATAAGCTTGCCCCGTATCTCTTAACGGTCACGTGACCTTATCACCTCTCATTGGCTGCTGTTGTGGTACAGATTGTTGTGCGGTAAAAATTAGTTCGTTATTTAGCATGGTGATATATCTTTATATATTTGGAAGAGAACTGTCAAATTTATATTTTCGTAACTGTTTGAATTAAATATATTACGCAACAGAGTTGATTTATCTGAAATGCATGTTAATTCTTAAACGAAGTAAAGAGGAGGTTCCTTGCTCTCGAGCACATGGCACGATAGCAAGTGATTTAGCGGTAGTGGTCACATATTTGTTTATATGACTTTTATCACTGACCTTGTTTTGAACTGGATCTGTCTTATATTGCCATTCGAAGGTGTGCTGTGCCGAGTGCGAGAGACAAATTATTTTATTGGTCGTTTATTGCGCGTATACTTATTATATGTATAATGGCAGAGTCTACCGCCAGTTTTTCGCTGTAGCAATGCAAGGGCAAAACCTTTACAAAGCGGCGAAAAAAGAATTGTGGTGCATGAGTTTAATGCACTCACAGAGAAGAATCCGTCTTTGTCAGTGAGAGAAGTCGAGCAGCTGTGCTCTGAACTTACATGTGTGATTGTTAGGTCCGTAGGAACATCGCAACGTGAAATTGAGAGCACGCGAAAACTTACCACTCCAGGCAAAAGCAGGAATAAAAGCGCGTTCTCGGAAAATGCGCTAAGTTCGTGTAAAGTGCTGTGCGTCGTCATGTGCATAGTTTTTTCTTTAGAAACGAATTCTCTAACTTAAATAACATTTCGTCTGCTGTAAATGAGGATGCAGATTTACCACATTTCAGAAGATCTAGTCTGTATAGATTGCTTATACAGATGGGGTTTGTGAATGAAAAAAGAGGCAAGAAAAATGTGCCAAGAGACAGAGACGATATTGCTGTGTGGCAAAGACGTTATTTAAGGACAATCAGACTGTACAAGTCGCAAAATATACTACCTTGACGAGACTTGGGTGAATGAAGGACACACGAAAAGTAAAGTATGACGTGACACGACTTTTAAAACTGAAAGACAAGAATTTTTGCAAGGTATGTGTGCTGATTAAAAAAAAAAAAAAAAAAAACAGTGGAAAAGGCCAAAGGCTTTTCATTATAAATTTGTTTCAGTTTCATTGCTCATTCATTCAGTTTCATCTTGCTCAGTTTCATCATAAACTTGTATTTTTGTATGCCTTCATATTCTTATTTGTATGATTTTATCTATCTTCCTGGCAATTATTATGACGTTTACTGCAGGTTTAAATGTGACGGGAAGGCACCGCCTATGGCCTATGGCGCGAAAGCATTAGCCAATTAGGGTGAGGCGGAAGGTAGTTGAGCGCAGAGTGATACATGTCAGCGGTGCAAGGTTATATGAAACAGAGATTAGAGTGTCTGTTTCTTGCGGGGAGTTATTTTCGTACAAATCAGTTGACACAATTATAAACTAGGATGACATAGTCAACTATCTCCCAGAGTTTTTAAATTCATTAGAATTGCCTGGACTCCCATCTCACAATTTTAAAATTAAAAGTAGGATTAGTTGTGATCATGCTGTGTAACATTAACCAACCACGACTGTGAAAATGGAACGAGACTAACTGTGAAAAAGCTAATGAATAATGTCACCGAGGCAACCACAAAGTACAAAGGGTATGTTATCTTGATCGCACGTATTATGATGATTCCAATGGATTTACCTTTTGATTTTAAGCGTCCACAATTTCCCGTGCCTTGGCCCTTACGATGACGATAAATAAATCACAAGGGCAGTCGTTGGACGTTTGCTCAATCGACTTGGAGTTTCCCTGTTTCTCTCATGGACAATTATTATACGTCGCGTGTTCGCGCGCCGGAAAACTATCATCTTTATATATATATTTACGCACCACTAAAAAGACAAAAAATATTGTTTATCAGAAAGTTTTAACTTAATTAACTTAATTGTAAGTGGCTTGTATTTAAACTTCACCCCCAATTGCAGAATAAATAAGTAACTGATCAGAATTTGTTTTATTTATATAGGTAAGTTCATACAACTTTTTTTTTGGCGATAAGAAGTTCGCGGGTAAGCTAGTTATAAACTAAAAACATTAATTTTTGTCATGCATAAAAATATTACTAATTCAAAACATCCAATTTTATGATACTCTGTAGGCAAATCCTCTGTCCGTTACAAATTCACATACAATGCCTTTTTAACGAGCCAAATTATTACACAGAAACGTCTAATTTTTAATTTGAAGAAATAAAAGATGACGTTACGGTTTACCTGCTCTCGCATTTATCACAATTTTTCATTTTCTTAATTTCATAATTTTTTAATATATGCACCGATTTTGCATATGTTCTTTCTGTTATGCCTACAGAATTATTTTATTTGCATTTAGCAGGACAAACATGTTTGCAAATTGTGGTGAAAATGCCTTTGATCTGTGGCAAATAAAGTGAAATCCAGGAATTAGTAGCTTCTTATTGAATACAGCCGCAGTTTCTAAGATTTTATAAGTGTAATTCCCCGTCAACTTAAATCAAAAGGACGAGGAATAAAGTAAATAACTTTCTTGCTCCAATCTCAGAAACTAAATTGCATGATTCACAAAATGGATTTAGAAAAGGGCGTTCCTGCAATGATTGTATTTTCACAATAAAACAGATTATGGAGAAACGACGAGAATATAATCTACCAATAGCTTTTATAGACTATGTAAAAGCTTTTGATAAAGTAAAAGGAAATCTGCTATTGGAAATAATGATTAAAATGGATTTCCTCAACATTTAGTAGGAACAGTACAAAGTTTGTATATAAATAGAAAATTTAAATTGGAGAAATCCATAGAAAAAGATAATCTAGTAGAGATTAATTTAGGACTAAGACAGGAGTGTCCATTGTCACCTACCCTATTTAATATATATATTAATGACGCAGTTGTACGATGGCAAACTATGCTCAGAACACATTTTAAAATAAAGGGGAGAAATGTTGACACATTGCTGTTTGCTGATGACCAGATTTTAATTGCGGAGACGGAAGATAACTTACAAAGAGCCATACATGAATTAAATAATATTACAAGAGAATATAATCTTCAAATTTCATATGAAAAAACAAAAATAATGGCTTTTATATGAACGAACCATTTGAGAGCAAAAAGTTGCATAAATGATAAACCCATCCAACAACAAAGTTATTTTAATTATCTTCGCTATATTGTGTCATATACCAGTAATAGAGATATACAAAACAAAATAAACAAATTCCAAACAATATGTGGCACAATAAAAAGAACTTTTAAAAATTGTAATCGTCAAAACTGTACAAAATAATGGCGATCCCAACCCTGATTTATGGGTGTGAAAACTGGGTCTTGACTATCTCACAGCAGAAGAACGTGGAGGCTGCTGAGATGAAATTTCTGAGACAATTGGCAGGTTATAGACTCATAGACAAGAAAACAAACGAGGATATTAGAAGAGAATTGGAAATTTAGAATCTAAATGAAACAATCATTGCATACAGACAAAAATGTGATGATCATGTGCAGAGTAATGAAGATCATGTGCAGAGAATGACCGAAGACCGTACACCACAAATGGTATACAAGTATAAACCTGTAGGTAGAAGAAATGTTGGCAGGCCACGAATGAGATGGTCCGATCAATTTCCTTGAAGTCGGAACGGGCTACAAGGCTTATACCGTGATGATGATGATGATGATGATGATGACTTTCTTTTGTTTCTTTCTTTTTCAGTAATTAATATTGCATGAATAAAATCTTAGGTAACTGATACAAGTCAAGGTTGATAAAGCTAACAAAGGCCTTATAATTGTTCAGCTTTATAGGAATAAAACGAAGCGACTGCTTTTCCTAACCAACATTTGTTTGAAAATGCTTAAGCCAGGGCATTAGGAGCTAGACATAGTGCTACACATAGATTCAGCATGGTTATCTTTACGTATATTCATAAGAAGAAGACGTAAAACTTACGTCACATTTTTGCAACTGAGCATTACAGGAAAATGTATAGATTTAAGGACACTAACATGGACTTGGTAGCAGCGTACTTCCTAGGTTCTTCCAAGAGAAGTGAAAGGTGGTGGTGAATAAGAAAGCAAGAAAGTATTTTTGAGACACGTATCCGATTTCGGCTACCGAAATAGTGTGGGTGCAGAAGTAGGCGCACATCAGAGTACAGGAAGTAATGTAATCAAACGAGATACTGGTAAAATACTGGCTAAAGCAAACATGTGGATTAAATTTCCAAGTACAGTGGAAGAATTTAATGAAATTCAACAAAGGTGGTGTCAAAAATGAATTTCAATTAGCAATAGGCGTAATTAATCGTATCCATGTTGGTCTTCCAAAAATGAAAAGACATGGTAATATATACATAAACAGAAAGGGATTTACGAAACATACACGTTGAAGAATTTTGCACCCAATGCTTTGCTGTTGGGAGTTGAAGGATATCCAAGATGTCGCTAATGGAGGAACACGAAAACAATCAGCAAAGACGCTATAATCGTGTATTCTTCAAGGTGTTTCGTACAGTGGAGGTAACGTTCCGAAAACAATTGTTTTTGTGCAGTACCCCACAATGTAGTAAAGCACCTATATCAATGAACTGGAACTCCCCATATAAAAATGAAGCAGAATAGCAAGATCTAGAAGAACACTACGGCCTTAGTGATTCAGTTGTTCGAAGAAGACACGATATTTCAGAAATGTTCTAAATTTATGTCAACATTGAGACTACAATGACAATTCTTTCATAATCAACTTTTGTAATGTTCGGTATGTTATGTGCTTATGCAATTAATCTCATAAATAATACACCTGTCCCGTGATGTAATATAAAACAAAGCTTTCCTGCACTTAGACTTATTCTGAAGGAAAATAGAGCTTATTTTTCTTTCGATACTTGCAAATGAACCTTGCAATTAGGTTCAGTAATTTGCAAATGTATTATATTCATTTAAATTATTTAGGTCAATATTTTTGTGAATTTATTTCTTTATTTGCAGTATTTAAGTATTTATGTAAATGGTGCAATTGATTTATAGATAAATCATTTTGGGGTATAGCGTTTTAATTTGTTCTCACACGTGGAAAATGGTTATTTCGGAACGCTGCTTGTACCGACATGAAAATTTACTTCAAACATGTTATGCTAGGCAATTATTTTGAGTAGTAGATGTGCACTGGATAATAAGAATATTCATTTTGTGTGTTACTGTGACTGGATGTTTACATGTTGAGGTAAGGCCAAGTACTACATGGCAAAGCGAGGAGGCGTATCGGAAAAAATTCGCAACTCAGAGATGTTTACCTCAGCTTATCGCACATACACGGCGAGTCCAGCGTATGTATAGTCTGTTCAGATGTAATCATGTCTTCTGGACAGCAATGTGTCATACATCAGAAGGCGCGAGAAAACATATCATATACACACACGCAGCTTCCAATCGCTCTTGTGTTTCGTAACCTATTGTACGTCAATTTACTAAAATTTCATTCTTCTAATCGACCAGATAAGACCCGATAAGGAACAAATGCAGCACTGGTCACCTGAAGGCCAATACGTCTCAATGCCCTGTCGAATTATGCAACATGTCTGAAGAATGAAAGCAGACTGCCTAACAGTGGAAGTTTACATAAAAACAAACAGATAAGCGGTATAACACCGTCATTCCATGTACCGTTCGGCAATATTGAAATGCAACATTCGAGTCTCTTACACTGGACGGGTTCGAATCAAGTCAAAATGCATACACAGCCGCGCTGCCATGAGCTCACAAAGTAGAAAATTAATATTCAGTGTGTTACAGTGTTGTTAAGAATAGAAACGTTAAGGTCTAATTATTTCGTTTGTAATATTATAAAAAATAACAGCAATGGCAGTGGGGGGGAAACGTGAACTAGCTGTACATAATATAGTGAAACAGGTTTAAAATTTAAAGCTTCCCGGAGAAAAACTTTCAAAACCTGATAAACATCCCTCTTATCGAAAAAGCTTCAAACTCTATGAGTCTGAAAAATTTGTTGTGCGTAGAACTTTTATAAACACAGAAGAGAAATTTCTACACTGCGTTAACTTACTGTTAAAGAAAAGACCCCTTTTGAAGGTAGAAGGACACATTCTGTCAGACTGTACTGCACTGTATTCCCGCCATTTATGACCTCTCTAAACCGAGTCATGCAACACTAATCTCTGTTTCATATAATCTTGCCCCGCTGACATGTATCACTCTGCGTGCAACTACCTTCCCCCTCACCCTAATTGGCTAATGGTTTCGCGCCATAGGCCATAGGCGGTGCCTTCCCGTCACATTTGAACCTGCAGTAAACGTCATAATAATTGCCAGGGAGATAGATAAAATCATACAATTAAGAATATGAAGGCATGCAAAAATACAATTTTACAATGAAACTGAGCAAGATGAAACTGAATGAATGAGCAATGAAACTGAAACAAGTTTATAATGAAAGGCCTTCGGCCTTTTCCACTGGGATCTTTTAAAACCAGCACACATACCTTGCAAAAATGGTTGTCTTTCAGTCTTAAAAGTCGTGTCACGCCATACTTGTCGTGTGTCCGTCATTTACCGAAGTCTCGTGAAGATAGTATATTTTGCGATTTGTATCCTGGTACAATCTGATTGTCCTTAAATAACGTCTTCGCCACACAGCAATATCGCCCCTGAAGTGGTAAGTTTTCCTGTTGTATCAATTTCATGTCGCGATGTTCCTACGCATCTAACACACCTGTAGGTTCAAAGCATAGCTGTTCGACTTCTCTCACTGACAAAGACGGATTCTTCTCTGTGAATGCATTAAACACGTGCAACACAATTCCTTTTTCGCCGCTTTGTAAAGGTTTTCTCTTGCGATGCTTCAGCGAAAAACTCGCGGTAGCCTCTGCCATTATATATAATAATAATAATAATAATAATAATAATAATAATAATAATAATAATAATAATAATAATAATAATAATAATAATAATAATAATAATAATAATAATAATAATAATAATAATAATAATAATAATAATAATAATAATAATAATAATAATAATAATAATAATAATAATAATAATAATAATAATAATAATAATAATAATAATAATAATAATAATAATAATAATAATAATAATAATAATAATAATAATAATAATAATAATAATAATAATAATAATAATAATAATAATAATAATAATAATAATAATAATAATAATAAGTACACGTGCAATAAACGATCAATCAATAAAATAATTTAGCTCTTGCACTCGGCACAACACACCTTCGAATGGCGGTATATGACTAATCCAGTTTAAAACAAAGTCAGTGATAAAAGTCATATAAAAAATTATGTCATCACTACCGCTAAATCACGTGCTATCGTGTCATGTGCTTGAGAGCAAAAGAACCTCCTCTTTACTTCGTTTAAGAATTAACATACATTTCAGATAAATCAACTCTATTGCGTAATATATTTAAAACAGAAAATATAAATGTTACAATTCTCTTCCAACATATTAAGATATATCACCATGTTACCTAACGAACTAATTTTTGCCGCAAACAGTCTATACTGCAATAGCAGCCAATGAGAGATAAGGTCACGTGACCGTTAAGAGATACGGGGCAAGCTTATGTGAAACAAGGATTAGCGATCTCCCCAAACAGCTGCATTCATTCGTCAAGCGGCCATTTTCTAATAGCCCCTAAAAAATCCCCTAAGTAGATCTATAATTTATTACCTACAACCTCAACTATTTTACCTTTACTACCTACAAGGAATATTTCGAAAAAGACTAATACCAAAAAAATAATGGATTTTAATTAGCTGTACATCTTAATTTCAATCATGTTGACAAGATATAGAGAAATTTTACTCCAACTCATATACATAAAATGTATTTATACAATATGCAGGATTTGTAACCTGAATCTGCTTAAGGGCAAAACTTAGCCTGCTTAAGTTAAACACCCTCCAGAACCAAATCCTGGTTGACCCACTGATCTAATGACTGCCGAGCTCTGTTTACCTCACTCTTTCAACTGACTAGATTAGTCATGCTGTCACGTGTTCTCGATCAATGCGACTTCGATTTACACCCATTTCACCGCGTAATTGTTGTGGTTCTGTTCAGAATTTCTCCCTAAAATCGAGGGAGTACAAAAATGTTATTATCGCTAGTTATTAGAGCGGCTGGACGGAAACCAGAAGATCCGTGTCTCAAATCCCGACTATGGCAATGAATTTTTCAGTCTGGCTCTACCCTTTCAAAAATAAGTTTCCCTCTATTAGTTTGGTTCCCGGAAGTTTTTAAAGCTATTTACTAATACTTGAAATTCTGGATGTATTAATCATGACTTGACCCCATGGCTGTGCAAGAGTTTTTTTATTTATTTATTTTAAATAATTTATGTCCTCCAAGGTTGTCATATCGCACGATGAATGAAATGGGTGAGATGATGCTCAAATGATTCCGGAGCCCATGGAGCTTAGAGTTACCTGACATTCGTCTATCAGGATAAGGAAAACCCCGGAAAAAACATCTACGCAGCTCACCCTAACCGAGATTCGAGCTCGGGACCTCTAGAACGTGAGGCAGACACGTTAGGACCACGCTACCGAGGCGTGCGCAAAGAGTTAGCTCAGACACATCCACTCAAGGGTCAGTTTGCCCTGCCCTTCGTTATAACATATTTGAGACATTATTTAATGAATAATTGAAAAGGCTGTTTTTGAAATATAACAAAGCACTTTGGTAAATGATTTATCGCTAATCAAAATTGAGAAGGAATTAGTAGTGCATTGCTTCTATAACTGTAGCGTATCAGGAGTGAACATTATTGGAAAAATCAGTTCATACAATTACAAAACTTATTATTAAACAATTATTGAAAATGTAGAAACGATGTCCTGGCTCATAAAACGGGCGAAAAGATGCCACAAAGGTGATTTGCACATCAAGCAGTGGAAAAGCTCCTTTTTTTCCAAATTGGGTTCATGAAGCTACGTCTCATATCTATATCCAGCAACAAGGAAAACTTCCGACAAGCAAATATTTTTCGTGTAAATGTAATAGTTGACAATGATTTATTTTTCAGCTTATTTTCGAATACTGTAACTAAGTGCACCCCTGAACACAGCGTGGAATGACACAAAGTACACCCCAGTGATGTCAATTCCAATTAAATAGATAATTACTAATGCATTTTTGTCATCGTACTAAATAGAACGGGTTTTATATGCATTTACGGTGTATCGGCTCGGATGTTCCTACACAGAACAACCTGCTTATCACACAATTCGCAGATGACGTAGCTATCCTTTGCAAAGGACCTGATATCACAGCTGCTAGTGAACTACAATCTTTCATGGATAAAATTGACGAATGGTGCAAAAAGTGGAGAGTGAAGAGGAATCTAAAGAAATTCCCCTATAAAAGAAATACTGCGAGATATTGCCTCAGTGTGATACAGTTACATATCTTGATTTAACCCTCGATTCAAAATTAACCTGGAACGCACACAACACTGATCTTATCAAGAAACTTAGACAAAATTCACCAACTGAAATTTCTAATAACAGATACTTTTCCTTTGTCCTTATCTTCAAAAAGATTTATCTACATTTCACTAATCAGACCTATTTGGGTATATGGTTGTTCAATTTGGGGTTCAGCATCCAAAACGCAAATCAACAGAATAAGGACTGTACAAAATCGGGTTATGTGCCTAATAGTGAATGCACCTTGGTACATTCAACATTACACAAAGATCTCCAACAATAGAAGACACACTTCAGTCCTGCTATACGTGCCTCTGCACTTCCTTCGGTGAATATCAAAACGCAATTTTCAGACAAATTCCTCAGCATATGTCACTGTAAAGACAAGCGAAAATGACACTCAGATCTACTAATTTGAAATGATCTCAAAACAGTTTAAATGAGGACAGTCACTGGATTGCAACCTCAATACACCTTTACTGTTCTTTTGAATAATTGTATCTTTGTTATATAAACTAAAAATATTTTATATAGGTATAAAAAGTTTTCAGTAAATTAAAAAAAATGCATTTAAATTTGCTAAGCACATTAAAATAATGCAAAGAACGCAAGTCTCATTTCGCTATCGTTGCACTGCTCCTGTGACGTAACAATAGCGAAGAACGGTCCATGATATTGAAGTTAACCCGTGCGCACTGCATTCCTTCGTTGGGTACAAACTAAGTCTGTGATATAGGCTCTTTCTGTACAGAATCTCAAATTTTACTTCGTTTTAAATTAATCTTATGATGTCAAGATGCCTTTTGAATCAAATTTATTTGATTAAAACATAAAAATTATTGTGAAATTATATTTTTGTAGAATTAAATTACTCTCCGAAATATTCGCTGCTGTCTGTACAACTTTTCCAATGGGAAATAAAATTTTAAGCACTCATTTATTTGGAAATGCGAGATCTTTTTAACGTGAGCACAGAACAAACCTGCTTGTTGAGAACTGTCTGTACATTCTAGTTTCCCGTAGGAGAGGGGATCCGTCCCCTTCAGCTGCTGTGGTGCCGGCGCTGCGGACCCTTAGCATTCGTGGTACCTCTGACGTTACTATAGTATAGCAACGCAAAGAAAATCCCTGTAAGGAATGTGCTGCGGGACAAGGACAGCGAATGTTTGTGGCAGAGTACGCTTGCTATACAAGGAGCAGACCGTTAAAAAAACATGCGCCCTATTCACTCTGTACATTAAAACCGAGAAGATTCATTCACAAAAGTAGAAGCCGTCAGAATGTTTTTGAATGGTCTGTAACTGTACTGACATGAGTTGTCATAAACCTGTCCAGGGAGTGTGTGGGGACCTTCGGCCACCCCCCTGCGTCTCGTCCCTCGGAGACTTTCTGTCCTGTGGAGGAGTATAGAGGAACCTCGGGCCGAACATTCGAGCCCCTCCCGTCGAGGAGTTGTTCGGATTGGGTAGGACTCGAGGGGGCAGTGTGTTTCCTACACCCATGGGCAATTGGGTACCTCCGGCCAGGCTACGGCCGCCCGGAGGGGTAGAGGGTTGCCTTATAATTCCCGGGTGCTAGCCTGCAGAGCTAGTAGAAGGTGTGTTAGATCACCAGGCGGCCCTACCGAGGTCATATCGGTAATCTTCCCTGCAGGGTTGACGCGCGTTAGTGGCGTATCCGCTTCCACCTGTCTTGAAGTTGTACTCGATGGAGGGGGGGGGGCTTTTTAGACTCAAGGTATTGCCCCATGGAAAGACCCCTGGAGTTTCTATTGCTCCCGGGTAGAAGGAGGCCCGGGTCCTTGGTCCACGGGTTCAGGACTAATGGGAGTAGATCCTCTGTACCTAAATAATGTACATTTCTAGTTATAAATTAATTATATTACTAGCAATCTGTGGTGCTGAATAGCTTGAAGCAGTAAGCAAATGTTATCATTAAGTGCATACCAGAATCAGTTTTACGTTTAAGAAATAACACGTGGGAAAATAGTTTTTTTTTTCCTATTTTTAATTTCTCTTCTACCTACTCAGGTAGAGGAGATATTGTATTCGAACCAAAAAGCAAATAATCGTCGTTTTACGATGTCACATGTCAGCAGGCCCTCCGAATATAAATAAAAATGTAAGGAAAAAAGCATTTCAGCAAAATGTAATTGTGCTTTCACAAGGACCTTTATTATAAAAAATATTTCTAACGATTTTCAGTAAATTGCTGTTTAACATATGTGCATGACTAACAAAATGTATATTTTGAATTCTTTGTACGATGTGCAAATATGGCAATTCGTAAGAAATAGAAAACGTACTTATAAAAAGGCTGTATATCTTATTAAAACACGCCCTTTGTCAAAATGCTGGTGGATATAATTATTTTCGTGATATTCTTTAAACTTTTTAATAGTTTTAAGTAGTAAGTGCTAAGTCACTATTCGTTCGTTTCTCATGTAATGAAATATCAAATATGGCACATAGCAAACAGCTTTTTAAATATTTCATTATAGATGCATCCTCCAGAGTCTCTGCTATACATTTCCGCAAATTATTAACTCAAAGGAAGCAGCTTTTGTAGGAGTCTTTCATAAAATAGATATAAAAGTAAACGATAATAGCTATAGAGGGTCATGTGAGTGATATAAATCAGAGGTTTTGTTATTTTTAATATTTCTTTAGTTGCATATAAAAATGTAAAGAGACGGAATATCTTGCCTAAATGAACCGCGTTTTCTCTATGCAAGAAAACATCACGTATGCAACATATCAAAAATGCAGTAAACGTCACTTCACCTACAAGAAAGGCAGCCGTCTATATCCGGCGTGCGATCTTTACAGAATCAGAGACTTACCTGTAAAAACGCGGCAAACTCGGAAGCATCTAAAGTGGAACTGGGTTTTTGTCACACAGGTATGTATGGGGTTAAAACGTGCTGTTACGCAAGCGCACTTACCCTTCCGTCGTTTCCCACACGAACATTGCATGACGCCTGGAACTTGATTCTTAACGTTGCCCCATTTCTATGTTAATCCTGGTGATCAGAGGTTCGATACTATGAGAGTATTTCTGTCCAAGTGGGTGGCTAAACACGCTATTTAAACAAAGCGTCACGTATAGTGGCTCATGGCACGATCAGCCAATAGAACGTCATTAAACAGGACTAAAACGTTCGCAACTTCCTTCTCTACTTCTGTCATCGATTCCGTTCTGGTCGGAGCCCTCGAGTCACTTGTTGCAATGCGAGGTCAACACTCATTTATTTTTCTTTTAGAAAAAATCAGCAGTTTCTATGGTTTGTACTTTACTTACCACTTACTTCCCTTTGACAGGTAGGGGGAGTATTGTATTGCATCCAGAAACTGTTAATGAGAGTTCAACAAAAATTTCATCCCAGTTTCAAAATAACATATGCTACTTCTTGTCTTGGTAATCTAATAAGGCATAAAATCAAATAAATGTAATTATATCGGTTATTCTTTCTCTTTAGTATTATAAAAATGTTATGAAAATTTGGTACTATTGATAATTTTACTATGTGTAATATGTCCCTTTGATAGAATGAGTATTAAAGAAATGACGCAAATTGTCTTTACCCCTAAAAATTTAGTAATATACAGTGTAAAAAGTGCTTGTAATATCGTAAATCACATTAAAATATATACAGAAAAAGGAATGGGATGTTGAGTAAATATGTCAATAAATTAATCATATGCAGCATGGCATTTGTATTGTATTTACTCATATAAAACATCACAAAATATACAAATTAACAATTTCCCCTTAAACAAATATTTTCTCATAATAAGGTAATTTACACCTACAATTTTAATAACTTTTTCAAAAATATGCTATAATTAAATATTTGGTAGGCTTCTCTTTTGTATTTATGTCTCCGGTCTCCGTGGCATTGATTGATTCCATTAGCTCTGTGGTTGTGTTCGGTTCAATTAAATCCCCATTCTATTTGAAGTGCCTCTTTCAACCTTCTTTATATGAAAAGGTGTGTTACCTGACGTTATTATCTGAAACAGACTATTTATGCTCTATGGGGTTGGTATCTGGTGATCCTTCGTAAGAAGTTGCTTTGGTGTGTTGTAAAGCAGCCTCAAGATTTGCGGTCGTTTCCTGCTGAAAAATTAAACTGTTGTCAAGACCTAGTTTCTTAACACTAGCATAAATATTTTTCTTTAAAATATCCATATATGTTTTATGATCCAGTTTCATGGATCAACTGCAATCAACCCACACTTGAAACGCTCTACAATCCCAGATCATCACTGAGTCACCTCCGTATTTTACTGCGGGCACTAGATGTTTTGGATTCATCTCCTTGTTCTTCTTGTGCCAGATCGTGCATTTTCTATCGGAGCCAAAAACATTAAACTTACTTTCTTCGGGAAAAAACCCTTTCCTTAATTCTGGTGCTTAATTCCGGGGTTCTTTTGCGAAATTCGATCGCTTAATTCGATTTCTCTTATTACTCAGAACTTCTTACAGGTTAGGCAACAGTGACAACCGTTTTTTCAGTAAAAACTGAGCACATTACCGGCCGAAATATTAATACCACGTCTTTCCAGATGTGCAGCCAACTTCCCTACACTAATTTTTGGATTCTTTATTTTCCGAATGATAATTATTTTATCGTGCTCTGACAGCAAATTTGTCTTTCAGTTCTTTGCCTGTTTTGCAACATTTTTAATATATAAAACCTTCTCCTCCTCCTCCTCCTCCTCCTCCTCCTCCTCCTCCTCCTCCTCCTCCTCCTCCTCCTTCTTCTTCTTCTTCTTCTTCTTCTTCTTCTTCTTCTTCTTCTTCTTCTTCTTCTTCTTCTTCTTCTTCTTCTTCTTCTTCTTCTTCTTCTTCTTCTTCTTCATCTTCTTCACTCCATGGTTTGGGCATATCGCCCGTTCCGGCTTCATAGATCTCTCCAGCGTTTCCTGGGTCGTCCTCCTTCTCTTTTTCCTTTTAAATTATAGTTTAGTATTGCATTTGGATATGTTCCATCCTCCATTCTTAATATATGTTCATGCCATTGATACCTTCGTTCTGATATTTTGTCATGGATTGGTTCGATTTCTAATTCCTTTCTAATATCCTCATTTCTTAATTTGTCCAATATTGTTCAACCTTTAACACTTCTTAAAAATTTCATTTCTGCAGTCTGTATTTTATTTAAATCCTTTTGTGTTGGCACCCAGGTTTCGCTTCCATATAGTAAAGTTGCAATACCCATTACCTTATACATTTTCAGTTTTGTATCCCTTCTCACTCTGTTTTTAAAAATTCTTTGGATTGTCCCACATATTTCTCGCAATTTGTTTCTATATCAGCATTGTTTCTAAAACTTATGTTACATCCTAAATATTTAAAACTCGATATTTGTTCCAAAATCCTATTTCCTAAAAACAATTTTTGATCTTACATTATAATTTCCTTTAAAAGCCATAATTTGTTTTTTCTTATGAATATACAAAACCTTTGAATTATTATTGTCTGCACAGTGGAGCGAGGTCTGCCAAAAATGAAGATATTTCTCGCATTGATTTGCGTTGATTTTGGAGTTCAATAATTTGTTTTCTTGCTCCTTTGCTGGTGTCTCTGGGATTTGCATTAGCATGTGTAATGATTACCTGCGGCTATAGCGTCTCCAACTGCAGTTTCAGCTTTAGTTCACTCATAAACTCACTTGTTTGTGTGTTTGTTCCTTGTTTAATGACGACTAACCCCATTCTTAAGGTGTACAATCACTTTTTGTTCCTATTCTAGACATCTTTTGGTGCACTTTATTTAATTTTTAAAGCTATACTCATTGTATTGCGGTTTTATTGGTACACTTATGTAGAGTAGTGCTTCGTATTCAGGTATTGTATGTTACATATTTCTTGATACGCGAGATTTTTTGTAATTTCCTTCATATGCAAAACAACATAGGTGTACGTACACTTATTACGCTCACTGCAGTATCAATCGCTAAAGCAAGAAAAGAGACAAGTTTTTGCATGGCTTTAAATTTTTATTAACATAGCATAAAAATCGCGTTTATTGTCAGTTTTCAAAACATCATAATTCATAGGCATTGTAGCAAGAGAGAATAAGAGAGAGAGAGAGAGAGAGAGAGAGAGAGAGAGAGAGAGAGAGAGAGAGAGAGAGAGAGAGAGAGAGAGAGAGAGAGGAGAAAAGAGGAAAAGAGAAGGCGACACGTGGGAGAAAATAACATGAATTGCGAGAGACGAGGAGAAAATTATGAGAATCGGAAAATTGAAAATGGAGTTAGATAAACGTTAGAAGCAGACAGGGGGATGAGGTACAGAAAGAAAGTGAGGAAGTTTGAGAGGAAGCGAAGCACAATAGAATCTTAACATTTTAAGGAATAATGTGAGTAGAGCTGCAGTTTCTAACAGTTATAAACTGTTTTTTATATAATTTGTTTTCACTCAGTGATGGATACTGTTTTTATATTTTAACTTCCATATTATGAAATTTGGTTAAAAAGGTGAAATATTTCATTTTTAATATTTTCAGATTTTTATTATGCTTATATATTACACTATCAGGCTCCTCAATGCATTTTTAGCACTAACAATTAAAAAAACACAAACGGTACAATAAATTGTCCTTTAGGTAAAGCATCAAATTTAACTTTAATTCAATTTTTCTCATTTCCTTCTTTTAATATTTTTTCCTATTCAAAATGCTCCTTGGGCCGTAGTTCATATTTTATTAGTTTGACATGTTTAAAACATCTTCAGAAATTATGAATTTAAAATTGTTTTACACTACTTAAAAGGTAACGAATAGCTCAGTTGGATTTAATTATTTTCCATAATTCACATTAAAAACTTTAAAAATATAATAACAAGTGCACATTTTTTCTCTAATTTAAATGAAATGTTTACTAGAAAATGGCTTTAAGTTGTATACTAAACTAAATTTAAAATTTGGAAGCGTATAATAATCCTTACGATTCAAGGAACAGTTGATATTACCATATCAAAAAGTGATTAATTATTTATGAATAAAAATGGCTCAGTATTAATTGGACATAGCCAGTTAAAATTTTGTGTACAATACGTTTTACAATCTAGGTATATGTTATAAAGAAGGTCACAGTAATCAGAAGAAAACTGTAGACTTTTGGTTTTTCACAAAACATTGCTTATATTGAAACGATCGTAAGAAGGCTCAGCAGCGGACCCTGTATATTCTAAACAAACAGATATGAAAATTATCAACTGCCAGCAATAACCAGTCATTTCGTATACGCGCATGTCGTTTTGGATGTCTTCAGTGAAAGCTTTCTGTGGAGCGTCGTTTTTATTATTGTCAAACTCGAATTCAGTTTTCACCAAAAATAGCAGTAACCCTAGAAATTTGACTTGTTTTGCTTTCTATTTAACCTTTGAATATTTTAAAAATATGTTATGTATTACATGCTAATTATTTGCTCTATCCATGTTTCTAATCTCTGTTGTTTCTGTTTCATGTTGAAGCTGATATTGCATATATGAACATATTAAGTAAACATGACCATCTGTAATTCAACGTACGTTAATAACCAAGCAGGCCATATAGATGATGCAACAAATGCTTAGGTTTATTGAAATCCAAAATTGTGACGTAGGACCAATCAGAATTAAGTATTACAGTAACTTAGCAACCAAAACAGAAAAAAGAACCAAAGATTTTATTCTTAAATTCTTTCTTCTGTTTTGAACTCTCGAAGAGGGTAGACGTGTTTTCGGTAAAAGACTTCTTGTAACTACGAGAAGTTATTGGAGTTCATCATTTATGAACGTTTAGTAAACGTTTAAAATATACAACGAAGACGCGACGCTACGATAAATAATTTAAGTAAAAAAAACCGTTGCATCATTTATAAATAAAAGGAGAAAATTAATATATAGTAAATGGCTATATACATCAGTGGATATAATTCCAAGTAAAGTAAAACGGTATTAATTATTTTATTCCATGGTTGCCCAAAAGTGAAATCCCTTTTGTATCGATACCACGCCTGAGAAGTTTCACGTCTCATTGCTCACCGCAACTGCCGGAGAGAGGATTTATAGAAATCTTCGAGAACTTCATCTTCACGGCATTTAGACGAAAGGTTCATAGCTTCTACATCAAGGTAAGGTTTGGCTTCTACACGCGTCGCCACACCGAGGGAGCGCGAAACTTTTGCGCGTGTGGGGCGTAGACCTCACGACGGGGGGAATCCTACTTCAGATATGTCACCGCATGATGTGATCTAAATCCAACCCACAAGGAGGGGAACCGCTCCAATGTTAACCCAGATGAAGTTCAACACTTTTCGTTAGAGTTGTAAGAGGAGTACGAAGAGTGGAACCACAGCAAAAATGTTAAAAACCAGGTGACTGTATACTGGCTTTGAAACTCCACTCTTTACATGGTATGAGGAAAGAAACGAATGCTAACTTGGCACTTAAAAAATATGAGTTACTCAGGCCTCAACTTACGGAGAGAGGAACAGGAGTCCCATAACACCACTGCAAGTGTCACTACTAGGGATAAGCTAAAGAAGAAGAAGAAGAAGAAGAAGAAGAAGAAGAAGAAGAAGAAGAAGAAGAAGAAGAAGAAGAAGAAGAAGAAGAAGAAGAAGAAGAAAAGAAGAAGCATTTTCTCTATCTCTTATAGCTTACCAGTTACATAAAAAGTGCAGAATTCATTTAGAAAGAAGTAGATTTCACAGAGGGTTGTCAAAAATTCAAAATATAAGTATATTTCATTTATGCATATATCCTAAACGTTTGATACTTTAGTCAAAAAGTGTTAGTCATATTAAAAAGAATAAAAAATAGCATAATATTAAATACCAAGTTTAGTTTTCATCTGAGTTCGATTTTAGCTACGAGGTACACAATCTTTTTCTAAAATAATGTTTTTGGGTTCAGGAGATCTCAAAACATTTACTTCCTCTAAAAACTATTTATTCAGCTTGGGTGAAATATAATACTTCTATTTGTTATAGATAAGAAGTATAGAGAGAACACGATGAAACTACGCCACAAAAAAGTGTGTGCTTTTCAGCGGTCGTTCATTGCTTTGGAATGTTCGCCTTGTATTTTTATGAAACTATTTTTGTCACTAACGCATTAAAATTAATAAACCACTACAAATCCTGGACTGTTGTTATACTTAATGATAACCGTAAACTGAAATTACAAACTCAAAGGACTAATATCTGCGACTCATCCAAATCAAATGATTTTTTTTTTTCGGACGAGTCGTGAAAGCAAAATATCGTAGTGATTTAGTATTACGTTTTAAGAAGGAGCTAAAACCTTCTTAGCCTTCCCTGGATCCTTTTCTGTTAACAAGATGGAGATCACTTGTGACAGTACTGCAGACCATACTGGGAATTTAACATTCATTTTTCTCCCTGCTTGTCTCAAGCCTTCGTTATTTTTCCGTTTGGGCGCAACTTTCTCTATCTCTTTCTCGGTAACTTCCATATCCTATTGTTCATTACCCCTATCAGTTTTCTGTCCACGTAATCTGCGTCATCAGTTCCTTCATCTCTCTGCTGCTGGTAATGATGAAAACGTGTTTATTGCGCTCTCAGCAACTACATTTCCACTTTTTCGAATAAGGGGAAGTGTTAATAATTCGCTTCTATTTTTATCTCAGCCCCGCACTAACTCTGACGTATGCATTTATTTAATACAATAGTTTTCTTAGACGCGAATAGGGTAGTGCACAAAATATTCCTGAATCAAAAAACTTATTTGCATAAGTGCGCAAAAACATGCATATGCAAAATACACACACAAACTCTACCCTCTATTGTTGGATGTATAATTAACAATAATAACAATAATCATCTTAATATTACAATAATACCAATACACACAAAATAAAATGCATTTATTATTAAATAAAATAAAGAAGGCATCTACTTAATTAATTCCTTTATCTTTCCCTTTTTATAGTACTTTAGTGGAACTATCACATTCGGCTCAAAGCCTCAATATTTCGAATATTTATAGATGTGGCTGTAAACTGCATGGCTCAAGACCGAAGAGGCCGCCCGTGGCTCAGTGGTTAGACCGCTTGGCTCTCACCAAGGCGGCCCGGGTTCGATCCCAGGCGACCGCAAAGTGACATTTGTGGTGGACAACACGGCATTGGGGCGGTATTTTCTCCGGGATCTCCGGTTCCCCCCGCAATCTCATTCCACCGTTGCTCCATCTTCATCTCATGTATCATCAGTATCATCGCCTGCGGTGCCGTATGTAGTAAAAGTGGGCGTTAAACACTACACATTTCATTTCATTTCAAGACCGAAGACTCGGTTGTGGCACAGAATGCCACACATTTTCGTCACATCAGCTAATTCCTTACGTGAAAGTTCTGCTAATTTTATGTTCTCAGAAAGCTCACTACTTACTTAAATATCATTAACTTCAGCTAAAATGTTGACAAATAATATGCATATATTGAAATCTACAAACTATTAAGAAATTATTAAATTTACTCGTGTGACATATCAGTATATATATATATATATATATATATATATATATATATATATATATATATATATATTGCATTGATGTTTAATAAATTAACGTAGCTTACTTGAACTTAAATAGGGCAATGTTTCACCAGTTGCATTGTTAGGCAATAACAATGCGCGATGGCTCAGGCAGTTTCATCTGTAGGCCGCATTCGGGAGGCTCGGATTCGATTCCCGTGGCCGAAATACCTGATACATGTTTTCTTTTCGGGGTTTTCCCGGTTCGCCAGGCGAATGCTGGGTAGGTTAATTACATCCCCCGAATTTCCTGTCCCTCCCTCTATCTCCATTACCATTTCATATCACGTCTCATCTGGTGGTCTGTTTCACGGTAGAAGTGCCGGCGGGTGTCTCGGCGGCGCATGGCAGGATGATATGCTCTAAGTGAACCACTTCCTCTTCAGGTAGGTCGGTTGCCGGTCTCCGAACCACTATGGTTGGCACCACTTCCGAACCACAGTAGGGGGAAATATCTGTTGTCCACACTTACCGGGGGAAGTTTCCATTTGAGTAAAATGTATGGACTATCCCCTCTGCACTGCCGTGGCTCCTTGGGACCGTCGCCCTCTGTCTCTTCTCGTCTCATCCTTCCTCCCGGGGACCTTTTTGTTTTGTAATTTACGTCCTCCAACGTTGACATATCGGACGATGAATGAAATGGGTGAAATGATGCTCAAATGAGCCCAGGGTCCATAGAGCTTAGAACTACCCGACATTCGTCTTTCAGGATAAGGGAAAACCCCGAAGAAACCCTTATCCAGGTAACTCACCCTGACCGAGATTCGAACTCGGGACCTCTTGAACGTGAGGCAGACATACTACCACCACGCTACCGAGGCGGGCTTCCTCCCGAGGATGTACCACTTGTGGGCATAGGTACAACAGATCAAGACTGGTCGCAGTGCGGAATCCCCTTCCGTAGAAATCCTAATTCTATACAATAATGCAATAAGAATCTCTTGTGTTGCAAATTATATACAGCATAGGTATGTATTTATTCCTGAACGTGTTGAAGAATTTTGAAAAATAAATAAAACGATACTTAACTTTCATAGTCACCCTATTGCGCCTTATACAGATTCTAAATGCTTCTGATCTTTTGAAACAAACGTTTGTCTGGGTTAAGACATCTCTAACGTGGCCGTCATCCCTCATTTTAAAGGGGATAAATAAACAGATTAACATTACAGGACAGTTTACTGAATTATGAACAAACAATATAATAGTTATGCCTAATCATATGCTTCTGCTGGGGAAGTATGGTCAGCTAATTCTTTGATATTCATGGAATGGTTTATCAGCACGTTGTACCTGCACGCACATCAGTAACTGGACTGGAAGCTACAAGGATGTCCCGAAAACATTGCAAGTCCGTATCAGGCGTAAATGACCACATATCCATGAAGCAGGCTGGATGCTGCGCCACGATAATGCGCGGCTGCATATTGCCAATATTGTTGCTAAATATCTTGCAAAAATCAACGTAAAGTGCATTCCTCACCCTCCCTATAGTCCGGATTTAGCCCCATGTGACTATTTTCTATTCCCTAACTTGAAGAAACGCCTTCGTGGGAGGCATTATCCATCATCAGAAGCAGTGGTGAAGACTGCGGAGGCGATTTTGAAGGATCTCTACAAAAATGGTTCCCAGCATGTCTTTGAAGACTAGCAGAAACGCTGGGACAAGTGCATCGTATTCAGGGAAGACTATTTTGAGAAGAGCCATAACACGTACAATAGGTACCGAGTTCGAATCTCGGTCAGGGTGAGTTACCTGGATAAGGTTTTTCCGGGGTTTTCCCTTATCCTGAAAGACGAATGTCGGGTAACTCTAAGCTCCATTGATCCTGGACACATTTGAGCATCATTTCACCCATTACATTCACCGTCCGATATGACTTAACGTTGGAGGATGTAAAAATGACAAAAAAGGACCATAAAAATTATGAGGATCAGCAAAGGTACGTTGGGAAAAAAAATATGATAATTCTTTATTGAACAGCCCTCGTAGCAATGACTGTCGCATATCACATAGCGAATGGATCTTAAAATATTTTAGTACTGTTTAAGCCTCCTGCACACTCCGATTCCCATTGTGTGTACAAGGAAAAATGCAATGAAATCATTTTTTCAAATGTTGCATGGATTAACGGGAGCTAGATGGAAGAACATGATTTTGCAATAAGTTTGATAAAGAATAGACAGCAAACTCCAGATGAAGGTAGCACATCAGATTTTTTTTTTTTTTTTTTTTTTTTTTTTTTTTTTTTTTTTATTCTTATTTAGCATCTAAAAAAGAATCCACAAAATACCGTTAGTTATAATCAGTCCACTAATCTCCAGGTTTCCAGAGAGCACCTAACTGTTTGGCGCCAGTTGCTCAGGGCGATAAACTGCACCCGACTGGACTCGATCGATAGTATAACCTCTGTGTCGTGCAACCTTCAGTGCACGACTTATGACGGTACGTGAAAAATCGTTACCTGCATGTGTATACGCATGTAAAAGGACATGTAGCAGTACTGTAGTCTTAATCAGAAGAAGTATTTTGATAATACTAGAAATCTATCCAAAACGACAATTTTAACTTAAAATTTCATATTTTTAACTGAACACCAAACATTTTCTCAGATATAAACACCCTTGAACTGAGATCATGTGTCTACCCGACCGTACTAGCATTAATGCCTCGTTTACACTTGCCGAACAGCCTGCATGCACTGCTGAAAGTTGAAGTGACTTTACTGCAGGGTAGAACAAACAGAACGTGCAACACACAAATCATTTTGTCGCACACTTGATTCACAGAAGCTCAAAGAGAAGCGGCCATCCAGGCAGAGCCATGACTTACATAAGACGAGAAATATATGTATATGAAATGTATATAACTATAACACTGTTGTGTAAATAACTTAATTCAAAAGCGTAACTCTACTCAATATGATCCACCCCCATATGCTCAAATATAGCCCATTCAGTAGACAAACAGTATATCAGAGACAGATTTCGCCACAAGAGAAGCAACTCACCGAACTGTAGGTGACCATTAGGAAAGAAGACAAGTATTGTGGAACAAGATTTCGAATGGATGATTATGAGATGATCTCCGAGTGAATTATCTCGAAGCCCCAGGTAAGGAAGCCATTTGAAACAAAATTTCATATGGGATGGTGCAATTCTGTACGCTGTTGTTGAGACATTTTCAAAATATTTCTTATTCTGCTACCCTTTGCTGCAACAGCCGACATACGAAGATGATATATCTGATGGCGTGGTGCCGGACGAATGTCCTTCGGAAAGTTTATACCATAATTGAAATAAACTATTCAATTCCTTATGAAACATACGGGTTATTAATTCAGGTTGAAAATGAACAGAACACGATGTAACATAATTGAATAGATAACTAAATAAACGTTGGTTTCCTTCACAATATTAACTTTAAATCTAGTTACCTCGTTGTGATAAGATTTTGCTTCTTAACTCGAAAAAGTCCATACACAGAATGGCGCTAACTCTGGCTAGTCTAAAATATTTGAATTTGCCGTTGCTATTGCTCTTCAGTAATTTCTCATTGATTCACGTCATCTTTCGTGAACCCACTTTTCATTGCCATATTAGGTAATTTACATAATATTTTGTTCAAAATATGTTTAAACATATATAAGCAGAGGCTTTCACGGCCGGCGACTTGAAGATGAATGTAATGTTCCGGGCTTATGACCCGTGGTCTAGTGGTAGTGTGTAGTGTTTAACGCCCGCTTTTACTACATACGGCACCGCAGGCGGTGACACTGATGGTACATGAGATGAAGATGGAGCACCGGTGGAATGAGATGGCGGGGAAACCGGAGGTCCCGGAGAAAACCCGCCCCAGCGCCGTGTTGTCCACCACAAATCTCACTTTGCGGTCGCCTGGGATCGAACCCGGGCCGCCTTGGAGAGAGCCAAGCGGTCTAACCACTGAGCCACGGCGCGGGCCCGAGGTCTAGTAGTTCTTCAAGAGTGAACCGACGTTTCGCCAGGAACAGCGCCTAGATCATCAGGGTTGTGATCCGTCCCTATGAAAGCCAGAAGTCGAAAGAGACTTTCACAGGGACGGATCACCACCCTCATGATGCTAGGTGCAGTTCCTGGCGAAACGTCGGTTCACTCTTCAAAAACTACTAGACCACGGGCCATAAGCCCGGAACATAACATTTATCTTCATATTTAAACAATTTAACATTCCAATAACGTTAGACTACGACTATGGTCGTTAAACATATTATTTTTTTTTTTTTTTCTTTCATTTCTGCTTATTCAATCACAAGTTACTTTCAACTGTTTCCTAATTTCGTTCACTTTCCACTTTCACCGACTTTACTTGAATACTAATACTTTAAACTCTAAATAACATTATCAAATAAATAAATAATGTTGATTTTTCGGGGCCAAATTAATAAAACTGTTGCAATCATCATTACATTATTAGAACTAAATTGTTTCCCTCCTAACTTTACGAGTCAAACGACTGTTTAACGAGAAGGAACAATTCTCAGTCGTACACACTAATTTGAACCAGTCAAGGAAGTCACAAAATAAAAAATAAAAGAACCTTCTACGAACACAGCCCTCGGGAAATAGTAATATACCTAACTGAAGTATGACCTTCTAATCAAAATTAAACTTCTACCATATAGTTACACCTTTTCTTTTTAAATAATACAGATGAAGGGTTGCAATTGCCCCAAATCTCTGCAGTGAAACATGTCCTCACTTTTGATCTTCATTAACATCCGTAAGCTAAAACCAAAACCAAAGTTAGACAAAAGAGGTTAAGTGAAGATCTCTCATAAGTATGTATCTTTAATGTCCACATATATACCTATAAATTACTCTGGTAAATCATAGTATGAAAAAATTAATTTATTGTACATATTTATACAAACAAATAAAAAACTTCTTAAGTGTTTACATCTTGCCTTTGTAAAATACCAGTCGTACGTCTTACCTTCACCACTGGCTACCTGTTGCTTTGGTCTCTGCCCTTTAGTCTAACTCCCCTCCAATCCCCTCTCTTATCTGCTCTTACATATTGACTTCTCGCCTTCTTTACCCTCTCCTCTTGAGTTTTCCCAAACACTGTATTACGTTTTTACCATTATATTCTATTAATTTGTTAACATGTTCATTGATATGATTTTGCTATTGATATTTTGTCATGTCCTTTCCAATTTCTCTTTTTCTATATTTCTTACCTCCTCACATTCTATTAATGTTCTAAATTCCTTATGGTCCTCACATAGTGCATTCTTCTATTTTACCGCGTCTATCTCCTTTCCTTTTTATCGCCCGTGTTCTTGCCCATGCAAATCCTTCTCTCTCTTCTTTGTTAGAAATGTCAAAATCTCTTCCTCTGCGAGGAATCTCTAAAATATTTTCCCCTTCTTTTATTTCCAATGCGCCTTGTCTTTCTATTTTATATCCTCTACGTCAAGCGGGATGGCTCAGGCAGTTTTGTCTGTGGCCAGCATTCGGGAGGCCCGGGTTCGATTCCCGTGACCGACGTATCTGACGCATTGGTTTTTTCTGGGGGTTTTCCGGGTCGCTAGGTGAATGCTGAATTATATCCCCCAAATTTCCTGTACCTCCATTCCATCTCCATTATCATTTCATATCATCTCTCATCTGGTGGTCTCTTCCAGAGTATAAGTGTCAGTGGGAGTCTCGGCGGTGCATGGCGGGATTATATGCTCTGAGGAAAACGCTTTCCTCTCCGTTGGGATGGACTTAGGTCTCCGAGCCAGTCTAGTGAGCAGATTCAGGAACGCGGCAGGCGGGATGCCGGTTGTGCCAGCCTGTCTTGAGTATCTTGCTCTGAGGAGGCGGCAACCGGTTTCCGAACCGGCCTCGTGACCGTTTCCGGACCACGGCAGGTGGGATGACGAATGTCCTAAACCCACCTCCCGGGAGTTTCTTCTAGTAAAGTGTAGCGACCTCGCCCTCTGTACTGTAGTGACTACTTGGGGTCGGCCGCTCTGTCCCTTCTCACCTCATCCTTTCTCTCAAGGGTGCCCCTTAGAGCATAGGTACAAAAGACCGGTCTGGTCCAGACGCCGAAACCCCTCCGAACAATCCAGTCTAATCCAATATCCTCTATTTTGTTCCTTATTACCTCCCAAGCATTCTTGTACTTTCCTCTGGTCCCCATACGTCCTCTTTCCGGTCCTGTTTAGGGCTTTTCCTATCTCATTCCATCAGCTATTTTCATTAGCACTTGTTTTCTGCTGATTCATATACCATTTTATATGTCCTTGTTTCCACTATTCATGCATCTATATAAGTATTTCATAAACAAGTTAAAGTAAAAAAAGCTAAGATAATTTTTGCTGTTTAATTTGTTTTAGATTAAAACAATGCATTTTTAATAATTATGATAAATGCACAAGTTTTTGTTACCCTGAGAGGTAGGTTTAAACCAATGGGGTTTCGTATAATTTTATAAGCATTTACAAATATTCCAGATGCATTAACTCTGTTATGTAATACATTTGTTTCATGCAGTCACTTTGTTTATTTTTTTCTATTTATTTATTTTTTATTTATTTTATTATTTTTTTGTCATCTACGTCCTCCAACGTTAAGTCATATTGAATGTGAATGAATTGGGTAAACGCATGCTCAAATCAGTCCAGGGTCCATGGAGCTTAGAATTACCCGACATTCGTCTTTCAGGGTAAGGGAAAACCCCGGAAAACCCTTATCCAGGTAACTCGCCCTGACCGAGATTCGATCTTGGGACCTCTTGATCGTGAGGCAGGCGTGCTACCATCTACGCTACCGAGGCGGGCTCATGCGGTTATGGAAATGTAAATTTGACAAATGTGTTGATCCTTTTGCTTCTCATCAGTTCGCAGCTAACTGAATATTTAGCTATACCTTAGATATCTGTCTCGTGTTCACACTCTCTATCTGTCTTTCACACACACACAAACGCGTGCACGCATACACATACATCTGAGGTGTTACAATTCGTATGAGCTTATTACTTTCATTGCCCATTATTTTTACATCTCTTCTATAAACCATTCTTAAGAATGCTTAAAGATCATGAGGATGTACAGTTAGGGAAATTCAAATTAAAAGCAACGAATATCCTGAACAATTTTAATGACACAATTAATTATTATTTTACTTAAATTGTATGCTTCACTGAGATTTATGTTTTCCGCGCAGTAAGATTAGTCTATTTTCATGGTTTAGCAGTTGCATAAATTATACAAGTTTAATGCAGAAAGAAAAACTTTACAGTCTTTCAAGAAAGTCCTAGACATACATATGCAGAATAGCTTAAATGTTTTATATTACTCAAAATCGTTAACAGCCAAATTTGAATAAATAATACTCGTGAAACATTTTTCTGATGAAGGTCTTTTTTGAAGATTTTCCTATTGCATCGTGATGCAGAAATGAAATGAAATACTAAATTTGGTATACATATTTGGATACTTCATTTTTGGTTATGCTGTACCCCCCCCCCCACACACACACACACACACACACACACACACATCACATCACATCCCATTTCAGAACCTTTTTTCTAAAACATTGTTGTCACATTCATAAACACCCCTTATCGTAAGCTAAAAATCTTAGCTGCCGTCTTTTGAGTGTTAAGACGTGTGCGCCAAGTATCGAACCATTCAACGAGGCAGTCAAGAGAGGTTTGTAGCGTGTGAATAGTTGTAGGGAGATCTGTGCCGGAATGATATAAAACAGTATCATCAGCGTATAAGGCTATGGAGGTAGGGGCCAAGTCAGGAAGATCATAGGTATAGATATTAAATAAGATTGGGGCCAATATGGATCCCTGAGGAACTCCTGCTGTAATATGGCGCTGAGAGGACTCCATGCCACCAATGCGAACAGTACATGTGCGATCTGATAGAAAACTACAAATGGTAGTGAGCAGATACTGTGGAAGTCCAATGCTATACAGTTTGAAGATTAACCCCTCATGCCAAACTTTATCAAAGGCCTGTGCTACGTCGAGGAACAGGGCGGTTGTGTGCTTTCGTTGCTCAAAACCATGAATTACTGTTTGTGTTAAACGTAGTAGTTGGTGAGAGGTAGAATGTCTAGAACGAAATCCAAATTGGAAGGGTGGAATGATATGATTTTCAGAGGTATATTTAAGGAGACGGCGAAGGAGAACCTTTTCAAAGAGTTTGGACAAGGTAGGCAGCAAACTTATCGGACGATAGCTCTCGGGGAGATTTTTATCGTTTATTTCTTTATTTCTTGCACAAGCTATCTCAACAACAGTTTGTACATCATTTTAATGAGATGGGACACAAGAAGGATGCAGGAAACCGTAGTAAAATTTCAGTTAATTGATTGACATTAATCATTTCTCCACACTAGCCGTTTATAGGCTAAGGTTTTTGATGGATAGAGTCAACATGAAAAATCCAATGCCATGGCCGGGATTTGAACCACGGATCTCCTGGTATCCGTCCAGTCACTCTAACCCATTGAGCTATCATGGCCAACGTGCCGTCCGGATATTAAATTCTCCATTTGACTCGTATATTTCCCCGGTAAACCACTAGGGGTTCTCGCATCCGAGATACACCGTTTGTAGCGACTTACTATCGTAAGTACTTGAGTCCCAGGCTTCATTATTTAACTCTTATTATTTTAGTTAATTGATGGAAATTAATCATTTCTCCACACTAGCCGTACATAGGCTAAGGTTTTTGATGGATAGAGTCAACATGAAACATCCAATGCCATCAAAAACCTTAGCCTATACACGGCTAGTGTGGAGAAATGATTAATTCCATCAATTAACTAAAATAATAAGAGTTAAATGATGAAGCCTGAGATTCAAGTACTTACGATAGTAAGTCGCTACAAACGGTGTATCTCGGATGCGAGAGCCCCTAGTGGTTTACCGGGGAAATATACGAGTCAAATGGAGAATTTAATGTCAGGACGGTACGTTGGCCATGATAGCCCAATGGGTTAGAGCGACTGGACGGAAACCAGGAGATCCGTGGGTTAAATCCCGGCCATGGCATTGGATTTTTCATGTTGACTCTATCCACTGTAGTAAAATGTTTAAAAACAACGTGCTGACATAGAAATTCATACTTTTTCAACGATATGGAGAGAAACAATTGCATATAAGAACATTTCACAAACATCAGAATATTGCAAAATTCACGCAAATAATAACGTATATAATTAAAATGGGTGCTACAACAAAGAAGTTAATTTGAAATAAATTGTAGGTGCATGTTAAAGAGATGTAGGTATGTAGTGAAGCAAATTTTTGTGCTTTTGTAATGTTAACCAATTAAGTATACAAATATCCGCCCGAGGAAAAAAAAAAAAAAAAAAGCTAGAAATGTTCGGTATAAACAATAGTTTGGCGTAGAACAATTTTATTGGAAATCTTCACGTCGCATCTTTTGAAGAGAGTAAACTTAAATACCAGTATTTCGTTGTTTAGTTATGCCCTCTCCTTCTTTCTCTCTCATTTCTGTCACACGTAAAGACGGATCCTTTTCTAACAATGCTTCTCTTGGATTTAGGGAACCTCAAAACAATATTTACGCTGAAATTTCGATATGCAATGTTTAGATGGAATGCAATACTTCCTTGGTCTAATAAGTACGAGTACGTGAAAAATGAGATGTGTAGTGTTTTGTCTCGCATTTACTACATGCGGCACCGCAGGGTAGCTTTATAACACAAAAAGTAAAAACGTAAATTGTGGTGTCATCCGAACAGAATATCCCATTTGTGCAGACATTTTAACTTAAACTGGATACAAAGGCTACTTTTAATATCAATAAATATGCATAGCTGTAAAATTATAAGGAATAAACAAATCTGCTGGACGTCAGACTAGGATTACTACCGAGGGTAATCGGTATTGCTACCAGTCTTGATTTATTGCACCTATACCCCAAGTGAGACATTTCGGGAGGAAGGATGAGGCGAGAGGAGACACAAGGAGGCCTTCCCAAGTAGCCACGACAGTGCAGAGGGCAGGTTCCCTACATATTACTTAGAAACCTCCCACAGAAGGCCAGGGCAGCGGAATTCCCCTCTACTGTGGTTCGGATAGGGTCCCAGCAGCCGGTTTGGAGATAGGTATTGTCGTGCTGTTCGAACCGTTACCATGGATTTATCTTTGGCAATAGACTCCTCTTAGATAACGCACTGGTTACTCCAGGTGGAGTGAGCATGTATCTGTCATTTGAGATTCCTGCGAATTCCATTGGTCGAAGAGATGCGTTCATTGGTGCTTAGCACGGGGTCGGGCAGCGTAGCAGTTCCCCTCTCACTCTTACAAGACTAATCGGTGCCTTATATGAGAGGTTTTAACAAAGATAAAGCCATGGTAACGGTTCGAGCAGCGCGACTATAACCGACCTACCGGAGAAGGAAGTAGTTAACTCAGAGCATATCATCCTGGCATGCACCGCCGAGACACCCGCCGACACTTCTGTAGTAAAAGAGATCACCAGATGAAAGATAATGGGAAATGATAATGGGGATGAAATAGAGGGACAGGAAATTCGGGGGATGTAATTAACCTACCCAATATTTACCTGGCAACCCGGGAAAACTTTTTCTTCTGTCTCCATGGATTAGGCTATAGCGTCTCACATCGATCCATCGTTTCCTAGGTCGTCCTATTGATCTTCGTCCTTTCGGTTTATATTCCATTATTTGTTTAGGGATTCTCTCTAGAGACATTCTTCCTAAATGTTGGAGCCAATTTTCTCTATATGCCATTAATTTTTATAAAACAGAATTGATGTTTAATTAGTTTCTTATGTCTTCATTTCTAAGTTGATCTTCCCTTGTACATCCCTTAACAGATCTTAGGAAACGCATTTCTGCTGCTTGTATTTTACTAAAATCTTTGTTTCTTAATGTCCATGTCCATGCCTCGCTTCCATATAGCAAGACAGAGAGTGCCATGATAGAATAACATTTTAATTGAGTTTCTCTTCTTGTTTTACCTTTTAGTGTTCTCTTAATTGTTCCAGTTACTGCTTGAAACTTACGTATTTTCTCATTTATATCTTGATCCATTTCATAACTTAGGTCGCATCCAAGATACTTAAAATGTGACACTTGTTCAATAATATTATTCTCAATTAGAATTTTTGTCCTTACCGGGTATTTGCCGTGGAATGCCATTACCTTGGTTTTTTATTTGAATTTTTCATACTATATATTTTACTGATTTTATTCAATTAATACATTGATTTTTGCAGCTTATGCTCATTGTCAAAAATTAAACTACATCATCAGTAAACTAATTTCTTCTGTTAACTTCCCATTTACTTCAATAACCATTATGTTATCTACGTATAAACTTTGCATGATTTTAATCAAATGCTCTGGGTAACCTTTTGTCTTTAATATCTGCCATAATTTATTCTTATCTACTCGGTCGAAAGCCTTTTCAAAATCCACCGAAGGCAAGGAGGGTCTCCAAATTAAATTCTATTCTACCTTGGAAAACTCCCGAAAAAAACCATAGGTCAGGTATATTGGCCACGGGAATCGAATCCGGGCCTCCCAATTGCGGGCCACAGACGAAACTACCTGAGCCATTCCGCTCGGTTTAAAGGAACTGCATTATTATATAAGCAATCTATGCTCTTTTGACCCTCAACTAAAATGTTCAATGTATTTTTATGTTAAGTTCGACTTGAGGCTAACAAGCCTACACTTGATTCATTACACAACTGAAACCAGTGATAACCGCTCTTTACTAAATATTTTCACATTTCTATTCTTCTTATTCTTACATTAAAGATATAACAAGGAAGGTCTCAGGAAATTCATAAACGCGCACTTATCACTGAATTAAAAGAAAAAGGTCGTCTTCGTATACTTCAAGGTTATGAACTGCTTCTAAAATATTAATTATTGAAGCAGAAAAGAAATAAGCGACCAAGTATAGTGTGGAAAACCATCTAATTTTCGCATTGGGCATATTGAGGAAGTTGCGTTAATTATTAAACCTGGTAATAAATTGGTTATATCCATGTACACATAAATCTCTTATGTTTACTTTCCAAATAGTTTGTATTATCTGACAATTTCAAAAGAAAAAACACGTGTGAAAAGTGTCAATGGCAACAGACGGGAATTTAAAAACGTTTTGTCCAAAAACTAGTAACACTGCGGTTATTACAAAGAATTGTACACAGGTAGGTGTAGTGAACAAGTGTTACAATCGATTATTTTGTAGCACATATAAAAATAGATCGAAACGACATATTATCATAAACCGCTCTCATTAATGCAAATACATATCCTATTAATACTAACACAGAGTAATAATAAACACGAATTTTTTCAAAGGAGCTCTGTTCGAATATACCATTTAACAACAATAAATGTCACGATAGCAGAAACGTAAATAAGGAAGACATTTGGAACAAAACTATACCAATGGAGACCATATGGATGTTCAGTTATACATAATAGTAATACTTTATATTTCTCATACATATCCTTTTAAATAATACTTATTGGTTATCTATTTATTTAAAGTAGTCTAAACATCGAGGTTATAAGCCATACATTTTTAGCAAACATATTGTCACGGCGGCGAGGTTTGTCTCCATGGAGAGATTAGGTGTAAATCAACCCGTTTCACCAGTTTTTGTTGCCGACCGAGGGGGCAAAACAAAATGGAATAATCAAGGACAGCCTCTGATCTGTCATGAGTCGGAAGTAGCTAGTTTATTTTGCGCGCTGTATCTTTCCAGACTATTCGATTTCCGGAAACTTAGAAGATTTGACTTCGACAATGTTTCAGTCCTCCGACTCCAGAAATTTCAATTTCCGGAACAATTCTTCCGCAAACAGGCAGAGTATAAAAGAGAAGCGCAAAAGCAGTCTACGTCAGGCCAAAGGAGCATCATGGTACCTCATAAACCACTTCACACTTAAAACCAACAACCGTAATTATGGTATTATGTGTTCTTGCAGATGAGATGATGGAAATCGTGTACCGCAATTCTAGTAAACACGTGCCTTATCTCAAAGTTGGAAGTGGTCCATGTATGGTCTATCATGGCCCCCGCTCCATAAAACTCCTTTCTTCTTGCTTTTAATGTTGATAAAAGATTTTCCAAGCCTGGGGTGTTGGGAAGAGTCAAAAGTGTTCTTAGGTTCTCGATAAGGAATGTTTCTCTTGCAAGGAGGCATACGAGTCTGGAGCGTGTAGTCTTTGACACTCATAGTGCACTTTTAATGTATAATGCTTTTACCCTTTCTAGTGCGGATAGGTTCCTTTCGGTGGGATGCGACCATGAGCCAGCAGAGACGTGTGAAAGAAACTTATGCGGACAAACACGTGAATTTTAGCTTATAGAACTGTGCAGGAACGAACCAGGTCGCCAGAACGCAAACTTGAAAAATTAGTACGATATTTGTTTGAAATTCACCTCTTTTTGTATGGCCATTTGGCTGCAATGAAAACTTATTATTATAACAACCGTAATTAAAAAGTCCCGAAAACTCTATCGAGGGTAGGCATGCAGCAAAAGTACTCAGGATATACATAGTCTGCCAGCACCTCGGTCGGTCGGTCGGTCGGTCGGTCGGTCGGTCGGTCGGTCGGTCGGTCGCTCAGTAACCTAAGTCAGTTTAGTTCAGCGCAGTAGCTAACCACGAATGAGTATCACAGTTATGAATGAACCGGCACAGTTGCGCAGATAAAAGTGAGAATTAGTCGGCGGGTAGTGATTATTAAAATCCATGAGGGAAAACTTTTTTTAAAGTTGTCAGAGTTGGCAAGCAGAGAAGCGCAATTTGGTGAGTGCAATACAAGCATAAGAAAAAAGCAGTGCTAAGAAAACAATGCATTTGCTAACATATTTGTAAAATGTGAATCTGATTTTAAGATAGCACTAGCTACCAACTCTGTGAAAGTCAGCTTAGTGCAATATTAACTCATACAACGTGTACAATCAACCATTTCTATACACAATGGCTACAGTTCATTTTTAAGAACACAGATTTGCATTTATATTAAATCCTAACTGCCAACATTCTTTAGCCAAGAAAAACGGTTGCACCGTGGAAAGAAGTTGTTTAGCACTTTAGAAATAGCATCTAAAATTCCCTGCTCTTTCTGCGTGTTTTTTTCTTTCTTAATTTATTGCATTCTATCAGGAGGTGGTAGACGATGATGTTTGTTTGACACATGTCACATTATAGATACATCTGTTCTGAGAGAAAATAAGATTAAGGAACTTACTTCAGCGGGAGGAAATTACGATACATCGACGGCGTTAATGTGATTCTGGCAATTCATAGCGTTGTTAATAAACCAAGTATTTATCTTAACTTAAAATTAAGCTCAACCAATTCGGTTTGGATTTCGAGTATGAAACGCAAGGATCTGCAACTAACCAGCCGGCAAACATTTAGTAGAACAAAGGATCTTGAAGCATCCTAAAATGAAATTAAACAATTTGTCATTAGAAATCAGGATGTTTCTGTCTAAAAACAAGAAAATGACACTTTAAAATATATGTCCTTGCATTCTGCAACCAGTCCAGTAACTTCCTGGGCTTTTGCACAATTAACACATACTCTAATGGTGCAACAATTGAGGAAATTTTGAATGAAAAAAAAAATATGTTGCCCGATATAGGGTCATTAAAACACGTGGTAACGCATTCGCGGGCTATCTCCACTGCGCGGGGGAACGGAGAGTCATCGGCGAAATGGTGTCAGTAGAGACGCACTTAAATCCTTACCTCAACGGTTTAAAGAAACGTAGTCAAAAAGTCTGTTACTGAAGAAAAAAATGGTATAAAAACATGGACATAAATTTCAAACTGGCTACGTTGTCCTACGTGATATGTAGTTCCTTTGACTGTCGGTTCAAACCCAACGGATGGCGATACCTTTCTTCTCGGCGTATTAAATATAAATAAACACTGTGGTTTCAGAAGTTTTATACATATATAGGATATTAATGAACTACACACAAATAATTTCAGCGGCTGTAAGCGAGTTGAGATAGGCAAAGCATGGTCTGCGGCTAAACATAGCGCAGTTAATTGCTGTAAACCTAATTGGCGTCAGATGCTAATAAATTGGTATTTAAACAAGTTGGATGAAATTATTGGATTAGGGTTTCCTTAAAATTGCTACCCGAATACAGAAATATTGATTCGTAGTAGCTCGTTATTGCAGTTCTCAAATATATATCTCAAATCTCGAACTAATCACCTGCAAGCGCAACACTGAACAGCGATTAACTGTCATCTTGCATCATATAGCCTACTTTAGTGGTATTTCTGTAAACGTTCCGGTGCCCCAATCGTAGCGCCGAAAACTATGTTCAAAGGTTATTTGCTTCGGTTCCTATCATGTAGTTCACTTTTTTTGTCTTTTTAATACGTAAATTCTAATAGGAAGAAATAGCCTTATTCGTAACTAATAAGGTGAAACTGATGGCCAGTGCAATAACAGTACTGTGTTTTAAACCATATTTATGCTGCCCGATGGAAGGGCGAGTCCAACTGTAGCTTGGCCAGCACGCTCTCCCGAACACAAACCAATTGATTTCCTTTTCTGGGGTCACCTCAAGTCTCTGGTGTATGAAACACTAATTACCTCAGAAGAGGACCTAACTGCCCGATTAATAGCTGCACGTGAAGGTATTCGACACACACAAGGAATTTTGGACGGAGTACGATAGTCATTCCTGTGCGGCTCTCAACTTTGCATTGAAAACGAACAGTTCCTATAAACCTGACATAAAAAGTTGCATTTTCTTTTCATTTTACTTAAGTTCGTTCATCCTTTAAACAACTTCCCATTTAGATGTACATAATGTGAAGATATTAAGCAGGATTCAAACTTTATATTTTAATAAATTGCACTGGCAGGTGAAATTATCATAAATTACCATAATTACCATCCATAAAGTGCCTACATTTATACAAGAATTAAAAACGTACACAAAGTATTTAAAAGAAAAACGAAACAAAGACAAAAAAGTAAAGGAGACCCGAACTCCTTTACTTTTGACTCGAAAGCTAATGTCATAACCATTGCGCCAGAGGAAGTGCTCCAACACGTTTCTTCGTTTCTGTGTGTTGTACACTCAAGTATTATCAGTGGCGTACTGGTACTTTAAAAACTTATAACCGTAACTTCCATATTTGAACGAAAAGACCATAAGTCTCGTATCTCAAAGTACTTGCTTAAGACATCTCCACTTGCTCTGAAAATATTTCGGTGTAGTTCTTTAACATCCTGTATATGACATGAGCAACTATTGCTCATTTTTATACTGTGGACGTTAAGCTTATCACTCATCACTGTGGCTCTACCTATAGTATCTGAAGCAGGAACTACCACACGGTAGAATGAAAAGAAAGCTCGCTAGACTGCTGTACACCCCAGCTGTACTGAAGGTTTCATAAAGAAGTGAGCTTTAAATGCCAATAGTTATTTGTTGAAAATACATAGTTCTTACGTATAAAAGATCCGTGTGTATGTGTGAGGAGGGGGGTGCCGGTGTGCAGCTTAGCTTAATAACGCCAAAATTGCCATGCTACAATTGCTTCGAAGCATACATTACAAAGACTGTAAATCTACTTTCTAAATGGAAAATGTGGTTGTTTCTTAAAATAACAAGATTTCGTTCCAGATCCCCCTGGCAAAATTATTCATGTACCTTTTATTTCCCCAAGTGCATTTTACTTACCTAGATACTGTATACTGGTCTTCCTCTGACTACGAAACTCATCAGTAAGACTTGGAAATAAGATCGATCGTACAGATAGATTATTTAAAGTATGATGAAAATTGTAATCTCTTGGCCTAGTTCATCCTTCCTCGAAAAATGCCCTATACAAGTATCAAAACAGAAAAATGGAGAAAATAAGTATATGAACATCTAATTTTACAATAAGCACCTACGAATACAGATTCCTATTAAGCTTAAAATGTGAATTGTGTGATTAATTTGTATGATCTCTTAGTGATATGATAGCATTGCATTAGAAGTTCTCAGCAAAAACAGCTATTTAATAAGGAAGAGGAAATAATTCAGTGACGCACGATTGGAAACGGAGCTGGCATTTTTTGACTCGGCACCTGCCGTTTTGTTCATGTTGCTTTCCCCATTTAGGCCAATTTGTACCCCCATTACAAAAGGCCTCGAAGCGGTGCACACTTTGCCCAGCTCCGTGCATACATTACATGCCGATTATGGCAAGTTGTTTTGAGTGTGTATAAAATATAAATTATTGCTTGAATTCGTTAAAGTGGTCTGCTTAGGACCCACCGCGCGCGCTGAGAAATTGATAACCAGTGAAATAAACTGTAAAATTTAACGCTTAAAGTAAATGATTTATTTCGGCCCAATTTTCATATAAAATCCCATGGAGGTTATTACGAAAACTGTGAGATCTTTATATGCATCAACGTTCCGAAATTTATTCAAAATTGGTAATAAATTCCTCATGGGTACCGTTCGAGGTGGGTTTTGATTAAAATTTCCTTATAAAGACAACGTTTAAATCTCTACAGACGCGTGTTCTTGCATTCGCTTTTCAAACCAGTTATAACCAGTGCATTTATAATTGCTAAATGGTGTCGCACGCGACGTTTCCCCAAAGGTCGTGGGTTTTGCACCCATTTGTCATTATGGAACAAATACAGCACACCAATTGTAATGTAAATAAGTATACAACTTAAAGATTTCTACTTTTGTTACAGAGGCTTTAACAGAATGTAATAGTATGTTCACAATCCACAATATATTTCGAAGTAAAAGGTTTTTGTATATGCTGTTTGGTGGGTTTGTCTTATTACGGCAAATGAAAAAAAAGCAATAAACCCAGGAATCCCACCGTATTGTACTCGTAAACTCTTACGCAACTTTTAAGCGAATTAAGCAATTATCGGTAGTGTTGTGGAAAACGAAAGCATGACCTTTCTGCAAATATTAGAACAGAGAAAGAGGAACCCAAATATGGATATACAGGATGCTTCAAAAGGCTACTGGAAAACTTAAGAAAGAGAAAAAGTAGACACAATAACTTTCAACTAAGAACACATGTTCCCAAACACGATCCTGGGTCAGTACCAGTGATTTTCTGTTAAGCCGCAATACACTTTCTTATGTATACGATTCAGCGTAATAGGCTATAAAAGATGTTCAAACACACCACCACTCGCTCGCATGGCCCAGGCAAGTGCAAAAGTTCGCCAGATGCCACAACTATTCTGGTTATTAGTGTTTCTGGATCGTCCACTGGTGTCTGATACACCACAGCTTTGAATTCCCCCCAAAAGAAATAATTCAGCAAGCATCGTTAAGCCAGCAAGCATGGATGCAACTGGATGGAGTGCCACCACATTCTGATGTCAACGTGCGACGCTTTCTATGTCGCAAATATCCTGAACGTTGGATTAGAAAAGGAGGACCACTTGCATGGCCACCACGTTCCCGGACTTAACGCACTTGACTTCTTTTGGGGGCAATTCAAAGCTGTGGTGTATGACACAACAGTGGACGATCTAGAAACACCAATAGCTAGAATAATTGTGGCATCTGGCGCTCTTTTGCAAATACCTGGGTCATTTGAGTGAGTGCACTAAAGCTTTATTCGACGGTGCAATGCCTGTATTCAATGTGGCTGTGTGTTTGGACATCTTTTTTAATCTGTTACACTGAACCCTGTGCATAATAAAGGGTACTGTGGCTTAACAGAATATCATTGGTAATGACCCAGGATCATGTTTGGTTTCCTAATCGAGAGTTACTCTATTCTGTTTACTCTTTCTGTTCCTTAAGTTTTTCAGTAACATTTTGAAGCATCCTGTATATATTTCTGGATTGTGATCCTCTTTCATTGGATGCATTTCACATTCGCTTATATCTGAGAAAATCAAACCATTTGCAACATTTAAAATTCCTATCGAAAGGGATAGGAAAATACAACTGTCTCTTCGTTTCACCAAAAAGTAACTAATTAAAAAGACGGGCAACAACAAAAATCATTGTCCTAATAAATAAACAAGAGATTTCAAGTATGTTTGGAAATTGAGTCCTCCATATTACCGGACAGGCGTGTTAACTGCGTTAAGAATAGCGATAGTAGTACCTTGAATATATCAAAAGCAAACTAATAACGTTTTCTACCATGCGTTGTGTAATTCACATGTTTTTAAAGTATCGATGTCTGAGACTGACAAACGATTTACTAGGCCGTACAAATTGCCGTGGATATCTTGAGACCTAACCCAAAGTAATAGCAGAATTTACTGCCCTTGTATACCGAAGCATGGAACGTTTCTCTCACTGAAAACTAAATCAAATCGTCCCAAACGATTTGTATGTAAACAACAGTGATATTTACGTAGAAAATGAAGCTAGTTACAGTGAAGCAACACGTATTATACTAATTCAATTAATAAGAAAAATCAACATCATTTTTCTTAAGATAAGTGAAGTTTCTTGTTACAAATAGTTATATTTGTATAACAGTGATATATCTCGCTTTACTCGTATTATTCATTTCGTGAATCCTCTAAAAGTACTAATGAAAAAAACATGGGCTCCACAGAAAAAAAAATGTAAATTACACGAATTTATCTACCAACACTATTTCAGGTATTCCTAAAAATGTTTACAGTGTTTTTATAAATTGCACCGATTTTTCTATTCGCCTTACCTTTATACCAATAAATATCTCCTAAATTTAGGCTCCAATTAGGAAATGTGTCCTTCTTAAATGCGAGATACATAGACTACTTCCACAGATAATTTAAAGAAAATTTAATCTTACACATTTTGAAACTTGAAAATACTTTTAAGGTAAAAATAATTAATTTATCTTCACACATTAGTAGTGTCGTTTCAAAATAGTTTAGTCGTTTCCTATAAAACATGAAAACAAATGGTTCCAAGAAGATTTTTTTGTTTGTTAAAGTAAACATTATAGGAAAATGCACTATTTAAAATGCTATGTTTACCATATAAATGGTTCCATAACATAGCAGGTAGCATTTTATAACGGACACTAAAATTACTTTCTGTAGCTGCTTAAACAGGCTACACCTTTTTCTCCATTGGACAACTTATTTTGAAATTGTACTCTTAATCCCAAACGCCTCATCTCCCAAAAGTAGTGCTCAATGGTAAAGCAAATATTGGAAAAAAAGGACTTCGATGTTGACAAAAGTGTGAAGTATTTGAGAATTAAAACCAATAAAGAATGCATATATGCACGACATAACGGTGCGCTTTAATGAGATGTATATAATTTCTATGATCGGTAATATATTTTACTTCTGTGATTACATTTATTTTCGGTTTATGGGAAAGTATAAGCTCTAGACCCCTATGATTAATCTTTTACAGCATACCAATACCGAGCGGAATGGCTCAGGCGCTTTCGTCTGTGGCCCGCATTCGGGAGGCTCGGGTTCGATTCTCGTGGCCGACCTACCTGACACATGGGAATTTTCGTGGGTTTTCCCGGATCGCTAGGCAAATGCTTTTTTTTTAATTTACGTCCTCCAGCGCTAAGTCATATCGGACGATGAATGAAATGGGTGAAATGATGCTCAAATGAGTCCGGGGCCCATGAAGCTTAGAGTTACCTAACATTCGTCAGGCGAATGCTGGGTAGGTTAACTGCATCCTCCGAATTTCCTGTCCCTCCACTTCATCTCCATTATTTTTTCATGTCATCTCTCATCTGGTGATCTATTTCAGGGTAGAAGTGTCGGCTGGTGTCTCGGCGGTGCATGGGAGCATGATATGCTCTGAGTGAATCACTTCCTCCTCCGGTAGGTGGGTTGCCGGTCTCCGAACCGACGCTGGGACCGTCTTTGAACCACAGAACGGGGGAATGTCCGTTGTCTTGGCCTGCCGGGGAAGGTTTCCATCTAAAGAAAATGTAGGGATCCTGCCCTCTGCACTGTAGTGGTTCTTTGGGACGGCCACTCCCTGTCTCCTTACGCCTCATTCTTCCCTATGGCGATGCCCCACTTGGGGGCATGGGTACAACAGACCAAGCCTGGTCGCAGTGCCGAATCCCCTCCGAAAAAAAAAAAACAATATATCAATTAGAATGAAAAAGTAATTCATAATGAAAGAACTTTAGACATTCCCAAAAATTCAAGATCTACATTTCATCTGTTGTGAAAACATCTTCATATTTCAGTTGTGGAAACATTTTTGAGAAAGTCAAAACCTTTGAAAAAAAAAATCCAGTAAAGAGTAGTTTGGGATTGGGGTATTTTTTTTTAATCATGTCGCATAAAGTCTGCCTACTCAACGCAAGTGCACGGCGGCCGCTTTCTTTGAGGAACCCTCATAATCGTTTTACAACATGGACCCTCCTCCTGACGGTCCTCTCTACAAGGTTGCAACATTTTAACATCACCGTCTTGCACCTAATGAAACAGAACAACTGGAAGTTGGAACTTTGGCAACTGAGACTCCACGCGGAGTAGACATGCAACTGTCATTTTCAGAAAAGCGGGGTTGCTATTGGTTCCCAACGTCAGCGTTCCATTTCTGAAGTGTGGAGATAGATTTATGACGGTCATTAGTGGGCGGAAAGGTCACGTCCTTTGAGGTCCCTTTGAGTGGGAACTGCACACACGTTAAAAAACAGACTTTACTAGAGAGATGCTGAATTTAATTCCCAAGTTGCCACTTGGTTAGTTTTTTTTTTTAAGTTATACTATTCACACACACACACACACACACACACACACACACACACACACACACACACACACACACACACATTTGTATTTGGATGTATATTTTTGAATTCATGGAATCTCAAAACGTGAAGTCTCAGTATCGCACTTTTTCGTGGAATGCAATATTACTTGTTTCACTTACTACAGATAAGAAATAGAGAACTTAGAAATGTGTCGCTTCTCTTCCTTTGAGCAGACTAGGGCACTAGGCTTCAAATTGTTGGTTCTCAGATTTCAAGTTCTCAAATGGAGTAAGGCAGAGTGCTGCAGTGGCTGCAAAATCACGAGCAGCATTTATAAGCTGAATGTTATGATTCTCTAACTTGGTGTTAATATTTATTTGTTACAGCTAAGGTTAAAGGTGTGAAATGACGCATTTTCCAAACAGAAGGGACTCGGGGAGAGGCATAATCACGTCCCAACCTCCATCACTGGTTCTCTTCTAATGACGCCCATCGTGGACCCAAGTAAGGGTTGCAGCAGTCAGTCGGTAGGACTAGGCTTTCCATGGGGTGTAGTGCATTTTGGTACACAAATTAAAAAACAAATATGGTATTTAACCGACATTTCGTTTTGAGCTTATTGCTCACACAGACACACATCTGCGGGAGTCCCAAAACATTTATTTCCACTAAGATATCGAACTTTTGGGTGGAATATACTTTCCCTATTTACTATACGTGGTAGAGAAAGTAAAAATGATATCTTTTTACTTCATGGCACTCCACCGCAAACGTTAGCATCAATATAATTCTTTCAAAATAGAAAATCACCAGAAAAGTTTTGGTTGGTAATTCTGTAGGTAATACAAAAAATAGATTGATTAAATTTCCTAAAAGCGGATATGATAGTGCCATCTGTCCTCACTAAGCAGTTTAAAAGTTATCTTGTTTTTTTATATATACAAAAGCTAAACACTCAGATGGTCGAGGATTGCTTGCAGAAGATAAGCCCAATTACACAAAATTAATATGTCCTTTCAAAACATAGCCTGCACAAGCAGAATGACTAATGCGAAGAAGCACATGTCGCAACCATGTTAAATTCTAATAAGGAGTTAAACTTTCCGGTCATCGAAACCCTTGTATATTTCATAAACCAGAAGCTTAGACCTAAAATGGCAAGGACCACACAGCTTCTGCCTAATTACTATGGAAACATTTAAAAGAGGTACACGCAGGCTCCTGTGCAAACTGAAACACCAGGCGTTTCAGATCAAAAGCAGCTGTTCCCGTTTGGCTTCACTTTACGACTTTGTGTTCTAATAGTTGTGTTAACCTAATGCAAAAGTAGATGAAACTCTTAATCGAGTTAAAAAAAGAGTTGCCAATTTTTGTTCTTGTTCCTTTACATATTTGAAACTTCGGTTTTCATATTCCATGGCTAACTTTAATGCCTGAAAGCTTGATTTCCTCATTTTTCAATAGTTGTTAAAGTCATAAATTTAATTTTAACAGATACATTTTCAATGTTTAATGTCTCTATAACAAACATAGCAAACAAAGGTATCTCATTCCACCCAAAAGTTCGATACAAAGATTTAATTAAATAAACATTTTAAGGTCACTAAATACAATAAAAACATTTTTATAAAGGGGTCAGAGCGTATGTGCTCGTACATGCGTGTAGCATATACCAAAACGAAAAGTAGATTATCTTTTAAACTATATTTAAATTCAGCATCTTTTAAGGATGCGACACTAAGATTTCCAAGAAAACACCCATTCATTTCATTTACATGAAACAATTTTGAAAGTTTTGATTTTCTCGAAACCAACCCTTCTAATTTTGATTAAAACATAATACAAGGGGCGTCCAGAAAGTAAGTTCTGTTTCAATTTATCTCCGTTGCAGCGCTGCGATCGCAGTTCCGCACATGCGCGGTAGACGTTCTGTATTATCACCCAATTATCGGAAGGCACGAGCTGGATAGGGGACAGGAGGCATTCAGGCCACGCCCACCAATTTATCTTGTAGCGCTAACATAGGGGATCGTTAGAAAAGTGTCATTAGGCACTGTACCGTCTCTTTTCCCTTCCCCTGACGTCTGGAACAATCGGGACGATGTTCCGAGCCGCGAAGCTTCCAGAAACAGCGATCTTCCTATATAAGGGCTGCAGTGGGCGAGTCAGTCAGTTTTTGGCGAGCAGCCGTGAATTTCAATTTCAATTTGGTATATATAAGGGCGCTCAACTACGGCGGTCATCAGTGCCCTTTAAAAAACTAGTCATGGCAAAAGTCAGATATAAAACTTTCTAAAAACTATACAAGTGTAACAAAACCTATTAAAAATACACGTACATAAAAAAACATCAATCAAAACCTACTAAAAATTTCGTTCACTAAATCCTAAACTCTAAACTAGACAAGAATCTAAAAACCTTCTCCACGGGTCTCCACGCACGGCCTACACGTGGGTGGGCCTGTTGACCGTCTCCCTCAACCACGAAGAGGAGCCCACACGAGGGAGACTTGGCTCGGGGCCCCGGGTGCGCTAAACCCGTACCTACCGAAGTAGGCCCCTGGAGGAACAGCCGTGAAGAGCGCAATGCTAGCGAACGGACTGGAAGACTGCGTACGTGTATCAGAGGAGTTGTACGTAATTGTGAGTGTGGTGTGGACCTGTGACAGACGAACTGGTGGATTGTAATTGTGTGCGCTACGTAATCGGCAAGTGTTGCAACTGTAATTCGGTGGAGATAAAGAACAATTTGAGTTTTTGCAATTGGACTTTTAATTTCACGAACCCACTTATCCCACTGGTGTCAATAAGTGGGATATTACAGCGATGGAGGCTGCATTGGCCCAGATTTTAGAAAAGTTGGAGACGGCATATAACAACTTGGCCGTGAATATGAACTAATTAACAACAAAGACGGAGACGGCAAACAACAACCTGGCAGCGGAACTGAAAGAAATAAGACGGCGAATGACAATCTCGCTGCGAAAACAGAAGCGACGAATAGTGACCTGGCCGCAAAGTTGGAGACGACAAATCACAATCTGACTGCAAAGATGGCCGAACTGACCACGGAATTAAAGGCTGCGGACGAGGCCCTCGCCGAAAAATTTGAAGAGCAATTGACCGGCGTGAGGGATAACGTCACGGAGCTGGGCAAGCGGATGGATCAAGTGGACGAGCGCATTAACGACCTAGAGGGAAAGGCCGAAAATAACATCAAATGCCTCAAAGACCAGGCAAACCGCGTTAACAACCTGGAGGGAAAGGCCGACAGCAGCGTCAAGTCCCTGAACGCCATGGTGGAGGACGTCGTCGGCAGGAGGTTGAAGGATTTGAAGGCCAACGCGCCGGGACGCGACACAACATCTGCGCGCGTCAAACCACCCAAGTACGACGGCGCGTCAACTTTCGAGGTCTTCCGCCGCCAGTTCAACACGGTGGCCAGGCATAACAAGTGGTCACCGGAGGAAGAGGACGCACAGCTAATAGCCAGCCTCCAGGGACGGGTCGCAGAAGTCCTAAGCGCGGTCCAGACAGCGGTGGCTCCCAAGAATATCTGGAAGGCCCTGGAGAACCGGCTCGGGAACCACTGCCTAGCCGCAGCCTATCGCAGTCAGCTGACAAGGTCGCAACAGCCAGGAGAGACGCTGCAGGAGTTCGCCCTGGCGATTGAGCAGCTGCCTAGCAAAGCCTTGGTTGACCTTCCGCCGGAGTTCGTATCCCGGGAAGCCCCCTACGCCTTTGTCGTCGGGGTACGAGACACCGAGATACGTCAGCGTCTAATGCTCGGCGACTACACAACCATCCACGAGGCGCTGACGGCAGCATTGAGGATGGAGGCGGCCAAGGTGACGGCTACCAGCCGAGGGACGCCGGCGAAGACCCAGTGGCCTGTGTTGGGGATGTGGACAATCGGGACACCTGGAGAGAGACCGCCAACACCAGGGAGAGCAGCCGGGAAACGAGTAAGGGCCACCGTGGCGAGGGGCACGTAGGCGCCATCACCAGCATCCCCTCGAGTGACACTGCGTGCCGTCAGCCGGCGGATGTATGACAGCCTCATCGTGGATGGTTGGGTGAGAGGGAAGCCGTGCCGCGTGCTGGTAGACACCGGGGCAGCCGTGACCATCATCAGACTCGACATAGCCAAGGGTTTGCCATCCAGGAATCAGAACCGACCATACCAGCTGATGACGGCATCGGGCGATACCTTACTTGTAGAGAAGGAGGACGTGCTGAAGCTGACCTTGGGACGGAATGCCGTGCGTCTGTGGGTGTTCGTCGCGAAGGTGGCTGAGGAGGTGATTCTGGGGCTGTATGCCCTCAGGAGCCACGAGGCGACGGTCGACGTCGGCAGGAAGGTCCTCCGGCTCAACGGAGAAGAGGTTATACTCCGTCAACCCGAAGAGCGCCTTGGAATCTGCAGGGTCGTCTTGAACGAAGACGTGGTTGTCCCCGCGAGGAGCTGACGGCGCGACTGGAAGGCCAGAGAACCAGGAACATGATGTTGGACCAGAAGACGCCTGTACACGGAATATGTGTAGCCAGGGCATTGTTGCCGTGCCGAGAGGAGGTGCCAGTGAGACTGCTAAATACAACGGACACCGATCACGACGTCCAGGCCGGGACAGAGTTGGGAATGTGCGAGCCCGTGGTAAGCGTAACAGCAATCGACAAGACACAGGTGCCGGTGCCGACGCAAAACCTAGGGCCCCGCCTAGAAGGCCTATTGGAGAGGGCGACCGACCACCTGACCGCAGAGCAGCTGGAGGAATTTCGACAACTGCTGAGACGATACCAGCGCGTCCTCACCCAAGGTAGCAGTGACTACGGCCGCACGAACAAAGTGCTTCACCACATCGACACCGAAGACGCCCGACCTATTCGACAATAACCTAGACGAGTTCCGCTGGAAAAACAAGCGGCGGTACGAGACATGCTGGAGAACATGAGATCCAGAGGAGTGATTGAAGAGTCTGACAGCCCTTGGTATTCCCCTGTAGTCTTGGTGACGAAGAAGAACGGCAAGCTACGCTTCTGCGTGGACTACAGGAAGTTGAAAGCTGTCACTCGGAAGGACTGTTTTCCCTTACCCCGGATTGACGACACCCTGGACACTCTAGCTGGTGCACAGTGGTTCTCGACCCTGGACCTGAAGTCGGGCTGCTGGCAGGTAACTCTAGACCCGAGAGACAAGGAGAAGGCCGTATTCTCCACAGGCCAAGGGATTTGGCAGTTCACAGTTATGCCGTTTGGCCTCTGCAACGCACCTACTATCTTCCAACGCCTTATGGAGTCAGTGATGAGAAGAATGACTTACGATGCCCGCCTGCTATACCTGGACAACATCATCATCGTCGGTAAGACTTTTGAAGACCATCTCGAGAATCTGAGTAGGGTGCTACAGAGACTGCGGGCGACCAAACTGAAGCAAACTTCTATGAAGAAGGTATACAAAAACTTGTGCCTCACTATGACAAATGTCTGCAAAATTTCGGCAGCCATGTGGAAAAGTAGTTTAAGAGTTGTAGAGTTTTGTGCAATAATTTTTCTCCATCTGTACACAATTTAATTTTATTACCAAAGAGAACTTACTTTCTGGACGTACCTCGTATTTTAATAGTTTTTTCATGACGAATGAAATGTATCTTGAATTGTCTGAGATTATTCTAAGATAAGATTATTCTTATCATTCTGTTTGATTTTTGCACAACCGGTAAGTCGCAAGTAAACACAATTAATGAAGCTCTTCTTAAATATCAAATGTATATCAAATATATTTTCCTGTGACCTGAACCATTTTAAGGATATTTCCTACTATTTGTTGGATTTTCTAATACACTTTTCTCAAATGGAAAGTCCAAAATATTGTGACTAAGTAAAACGCTCATTGTATACTCTGAGTTCAGTATGAAAGTTTAGGGCATGTTTAAGAGTAGAAAGTTATATTTCAAAATATTTCTTTTATCGAAATATTTGTACCTTATAAAGCGAATTTTTGTAAATAAATTTTCGGGCACTGCGTATACAGTTCCAATGAAGCTCACAACCATGGCATGAACATTCACAGCTAATTAACAATTGCTTCCCACTTCCCACTCTTCGAGACTAAATCGTCGAAGAAAGTGACTTCTGTTAATATTGTATTCCCGCGCAAAACACTTAAGAACCGCCGCGATTAACCTTACTAGTCGGCCTAGGTGCAGATAACAGCCCTCTTTCTCAGTACAATAGCCATTATATGCAGTTTCCCGGCTCCAGAGGATTCGTTTTGGCTGTTTCTAGTAGATACCGTTCCCTACTTCGCTTTAGGTCCTTTGTTTTGCATTCGACGACTGTATAGAGAGTTGATCAGAGCCCACTGAGGACAGTATTTGACAGTTCACACTACAGCTGAGTCGAAACAATTCAGTTGAGTTCAGTGCACAGTGCTGGGTGCAGTTCAATTGTGATTCGATTTAATTTGACGCATCTTTTGTTTTTGTTTTGAGTGCGTACAACAGTGTCTCAAATAGTGTTTGCTACAATAAATTCTTAAGTACTAAATAGCATGCGTTTAGCAGCAGCTCATGCTTTCATTTGTTACAACGTTGTTTTAATAAACATTACATCTTTATTTCTTTGAGAGTAACCATATGTATCAAATGCCTTTCTACTCTTTCTACTACTTATGACGTTATTGATCACTAAATATATATCTTGGGCTACTCCTGAACTGCATCCTGGCGATTTTGTTATTAGCGCAGTTCTTTATTACATTTCGGACTGCTCCTAAATGGCTTACTTATAGTACATACAGAAAAGTATTGCATTCCACCCAAAAATTCGATACCTAAAGTTCACCGAAAACACATGTTTTGAGCTATATGATTAAAGAAACAGTTTCAGAAAAAGTTGTGTTCGTATCCCTGTGTTTGTGTGTAAACAACACAACCAAAAATATTAAGTTTCATCCAAACTTGAACGAAGCACGATTTTCAAGAAAATAATTTAAACTATCTTTACATAAATTTGTTTATTACTGTTTGCTTTCTAAAATTTGTCTAAAACGATTTCCTGCGAAGCCCTCTTCATTCATGACTTATATATTGGTACACCGTAAGAGGTAAAAAAAAAAATGACTACACAGAGAGGTAGATCTTGTTAAGCACACGGGTAATTTCAAAATTTCTTGTAGCGTTAACCATTTTCAAGAAATTATTGATTTAAAATTTCAAATAATCATACTTTTTTCAAGTGGTAAGTCCCTTCGTTTTCTTCTTCTCGTATTCACGCAAGGAGCATGTCAGTTCAGTCATCTGTTTTATAAAAATCTAACAGAGCGGGATGGCTTAGGCGGTTTCGTCTGTGGCCCGCACTCGGCGGGCTCGGGTTCGATTCCCGTGGCCGATCTACCTCACCCATGGGTTTTTACGTGGGTTTTCCTGGGTCACCAGGAGAATGGTGGATAGGTTAAATACTTCTCCCGAATTTCCTGTCCATTATCATTATCATATCTTCATTATCATTTCACATCATCTCTCATCTGGTGGTTTCTTTCAGGGTAGACATGTCGATGGGTGTCTCGGCGGTGCATGGCAGGATGATAATCTCTGAGTAAACCACTTCCTCTTCCGGTAGGTCCGTTGCCGATCTCTGAACCAGTTGCTGGGACCACCTCCGAACCAAAGTAGGGGACAATGCCCGTTGTCCTGGTCTACCGGGGGAGATTTCCGCTAGGTAAAATGTAGGGACCCTACCATCTGCACTGTCATGGCTCTTTGGTACAGCCGCCCTCTGTCTCCTCTCGCCTCATCCTTCCTCCCGGGGAAGGAATACAATAGATCAAGACTGGTCGCAGTGCCGAATCTTTTCAATAGTAATCCTATTCCTAAAAAAATCTATCGTTTTAGACTAGCGTATTCTTAAACCTATAAGAAATACTTCAATTGACATGAAAATTTATCTAGATTAACAAGTAGAAGATAAAAGAAACTCTTCAATGTTTAGAATGGTGAATAGGCAAAGTGGATTAAACGTTTCAGACTTTTTTGCACTATTTGAAACCTACTGCTGCAAAATGCCACTCTGTTTAACTTGTATTGCGTTTTACAGTTTAGTCTTGGAGATATTCTTCCCCGCAGTTTCAAGAAATATCAGCTAATCAGCTGAAACATATTAGGTCTATCACCAAAAGTTGGAGTATCCTGAAGCAAGTGTGAAGCTTAAGAAAAAAATGACGTGATATATTTACATGCATACACATATGACAAACCACAATTGTCATCTGCAGATGCATACTACGTCCGTCAAATTGCACTGTCAATTTATGTGTGTTAGATTTACATTACAAAAATAAATGGCACCAAAACAAACTGGTTTCAGCTTTTCTTATACTAATCGTGAGTTTTAATTAAACATCGTATATACTGAAATTAACGACCACCTTATTTTTTCTTACCAAATAAAAAATTATTCTACACAAAGTATTTTTGAAAAGCATACATGAAACTCGATGAGAAGAAAATAGTGGAAATATGTAATATGGTAATAAAAACGTTTATGTTTCATCTCGGTCCTACTATTATAATTAGTTTTCAACATGTCTACACAACAAAATAATTAACAACTTTGGTGGCAGATTCGTATTTAGGAAAAATAAAAGTTAAACATTTTTATCAGAATTTCTTGCGATTTTTCGTAGTTGCACAAGTGAGTGCCAGGTTTGTTTATACCTTCTATGATCCTAGAAAAGTAAAACAGCAATAACACGAGTGAACACTCCATTAGGAAATTCTTAAGTCATTTGGCCGCCTCTGTAGTGTAGGTGGTAGCGTGTCTGCCTCACTTTCAACAGGTCCTGAGTTCGAATCTGTCGGAATAAATTTTTGTTTTTCCCATAGTTTTCCCTATCATGAAAGATAAATGTCCGGTAACTCTAAGCTCTATGGGTCCTAGGCTCATCTGAGCATAATGCTTTCACCGATTTCATTCATCGTCTGATATAACTTAACGTTGGAAGACGTTAATTACACATAAACATGTCTATTACGAGGGTGGGTCAAAAAGTAATTCCTCCTATTTTTTTCCCCTTAAATAAGTTATGTGAAAACTTTGAATTTGTCGCAATTCCTCAAACCTTCTTCTCCAATCCCCAGCAGTAGTAACTTCCTAAGTCAACAGGTGGCAGCACTGCATCCTCTTGCAAAATGGCTGACATCGGCATTCGTACTAGACAGCGTTCTGTGTTTGAATTTTTGACTGCGGAAGGTGAAACGCCAATTCGCATTCACGAAAGGCTAAAAAATGTGTATGGTGATGCAACGGTGGATGTCAGCACTGTTAGACGATGGGTTCGTCGCTGTAACGAACCTGAAGGGCAAACACCATTGGCAGATGAAAAGCGAAGCAGCAGGCCGGTGACTGCATGACTCCATGCAGCATTCAGCGGGTCGATGACATCATTCGTGGTGATCGCCGGGTAACAACAGGTGAATTGTGTCGCATTACCTCCCTCAGTAAAGGCAGTGTGATGACGATTATTCAACAACTGGGTTACTCATAAATTTGTTCACGTTGGGTACCAAGAACGTTAACCGCCCAAAACAAAGAAACAAGGAAAACAATAGCCTTCGAACACTTGCAGCGCTTCAATTTGGAGGGAGAGGAGTTTCTGGAAAAATTGTTACTGGAGATGAAAGGTGAGTTCATTTTTTTAACCTGAATCAAAGAGGCAATGGAATGGCATCACACAACGTCACCGAAGAAAAAAAAAATTCAAAACTCAGCGGTTGGCAGGGAAAGTTATGGCGAAAGTGTTTTTTGGGATGCAGAGGGTGTGCTTATGATTCAGTTTTTGGAACAGGGATGCACAAAAAATTCTGTCCAATACGCCAGAACTCTCAAAAAGCTAAAGGCACGTCTTCGCCAAGTTCGCCCAACAAAAACTATGGCGGATGTTCTTCTTTTGCATGACAATGCAAGACCACACACTAGCCGTTACACCACTGCAGAAATTGAGAAAATGGGATGGCAAGTCTTACCTCACCCCCATACAGCCCCGAGCTGGCACCATCAGACTTCCATTTGTTCGGACCACTACAGAAAGTTCATCGTGGGATTCATTTTGAAGATGAGGAGGCTGTGAAAACGTCCGTGCGTCAATGGCTTAGGAAGCAAGACCGTGTGCTTTACCACACTGGAATACATGCCCTAGTTAAAAGGTGGACCAAAACTGTGGAAAAGGACGGAGATTACATTGAATAGTGGCAAATTAATCGTCAATGTTGTAGTTTTCAAGCTATGTAAATTGGATTCAATTTTCTTGGCAATTAAAAGAGAAAAAATAGGAGGCGTTACTTTTTGACCCACCTTCGTAAATAGAAGGGCTTAACGTTTTAAGATCCAATGAACTGTGTATCGCAGAACCCCGGGAAGGAAAAATAACAATATTTGTTAAACAAAGTTGTCAATTGCGAGGATCATAACGATAACGCCAGTGTCCCGGAATATCGTATCACAGTAGTTCTTTAATATGCCAGTAAATCTACTGATATGGGTCTGCTGCTTTTAAGCATACTTAAAAACCATCGGTCTGAACTGGCTTGGAACCTGCGACCTTGGGATCAGTAGGCCGCCACCTAACCAAATGAACCACCCAGACCGACTCTTGACTTGGACGTAATAAAATCAGGGACGACATGTATACATAATATACTTCATAAAGTATCTGGTATTCTAGCAATAGTACAAGTAAACATGAACATTACATAATGTTATACCAACTTTGCATTAATAATTGATTTTAGAAACATTTTCTAAGTACAAACACAAATTATGTACAGAATAGATTATCGTAGGTTTCCGTTATTTTGTTAAAACTAAATAGGGTCGATATATCATGACGCGATATGCAGTCGCGTCGGATTCTACCACAAATGTTAGATGTAAAATTGAAACTGAGTTTTTATTTATGAATGCTCTTTAACGGTTGTGGTTCACAATGTTCCATTCTATATAGATCATGTAAGTTTGCTTGGAGCCTCTTTGTCAGGTTTAAGGTTCTTTCAAGTGACGTAAATTGACGTCAAGCAACCACTGGCTTTAAGCCATTCTAAAGATTTTTACGCAAACATATCGATCACCTTCCGAAGGGTTTAAAACCACAATCTTGGGAATCAATATTTTGGAAAAGCCTGGATTCGTTTGGCCTAAGAAATTTCAGCCCAGCATAGTCTAAGATAAGAAATATTCGTTTTTTTTTCGAATGGGACTTGACACTGCGACTAGTCTTGGTCTATTGTACCTTGTACCCCAAAGTGGGTCATCCCCGGAAGGAAGGATGCAGCGAGAGACAGAGGGCGGCCGTGCCAAGAAGCCACTACATCGCAGAGGGCAGAGTTCCTACATTTTCTTAGATGAAAATCTCCCACGGCAGGCCAGGACAATGCACATTCGTACTTCAAAGACCTCCCAGCATCGGTTCGGAGACCGGCAACCAACCTACCGGTGAAGGAAGTGGTTCAGAGCACATCATCCTGCCATGCACCGCCGAAACTCCCGCCGACACTTCTACCCTGAAAGAGACCACCAGGTGAGAGATGATATGAAAAGATGATGGAGATGAAATGGAAGGACAGGAAATTCGGGGGATGTAATCAAACTATCCAGCATTCGCCTAGCGACGCGCGAAAACCCCCGAAAAACCCATGGGTTAGGTAGTCGGCCACGGGAATCGCACCCGGGCCTCCCGAATGCGCGCCACAGCCGAAACAGCCTGAGCCATCCCGCTCGGTAATGTTCGTATTTACTTCATTATTTACAATAAAGGTTGAAATACTAAAATTTGGCATTATCCTCTGTCCGGCTACACCTCAAATTACATTAAGATTCCTCAATAGGAAGATATGAAACTTCCAAGTTAGTACTGTCATCCTTCCACAAGAAGGCAAGCGGGGAGTGAAGCGGAGAGGAGCTTGACCTGTCTGCTCTGTTAAGAGGATCTGTTTACAACGAAATGAGTGTGTGAGGGTGCATATGAGTCACCCATGCTGCCAGATCTAATGCTCGTTTCAGTATCTGCAGTGATAGGTATTATGCATGGATGAGTTATGTAACAACACTATGCATTTTACATAAACTAGCATCTGGAAGGCGAGCAAAAACACAGCAAAAGTGTTAACGTAACGCATACCTCTGCGGGCAGTACCGGCATATAGATTAGTATGCCCAAAATGGTTTACCACGGATTTCATGTGTGATCGCCATCAGTGTTAACCCTTTTACAATCGTTATATTGTTATACAAATACACTATTTACCAACCCAATTTTGTTTAATGAGTAACCTTGGACTAAACATCAAGTACCAGTACAACCTGGACTTGAAATACGAGTGGCAGCTGAAATACGCATCTGAACCTTCCAGAAAATTCAAAACATTCGATTTGTGCTCTTATTCAGATAAAATAAACTTTTAAATATTATGAAGAAAAACTCATAATGCTTTTATTATTTACAATCTATTTAGCGATATATTTATCGCAATTGCGAGTAATGCAGGCCATTATCAGTTTCAAGTGTTGTATTTTTTTGCATTTAAGTGCAAGTTGGTGTACTGTACATGTCCTGTCAAACACAGTTTACATATGAAGGATGTAGGTATTGCGTTTAAGACAGAAATTTGAGGTTGAGATTTCATTGAAAGTTCATTTTTCAATCAACTCCATTAAAAAAAGGAAAACATCTGATATTGTTATGCTCACATAATTTTTCCATTCAGTATCGTTTATTGTACATTGTTTCTATAAACTATTATTTATATTATGTATAACTATATAACTATCTAACTATATTAGACCACACGTCTGCCACCAAAGCGGCCCTGGTTCGTTCCCAGGCGAACGCATGTGAGATTTGTAGTGGACAAAGCGGCGTAGAGGCGGATTTCCTCCGGGTTTTCCCCGACTACTTTTCCACCGGTGCCCCATCATCAGTGTCACCGCCTGCGGTGCCTCATGTAATAAAAGTGGGCGTTAAACACTACAAAAATCAAATGTTTATGTAGTTTCTTTCTATTTTTCGGTATAGGCACAAAGTCAGTTGCTTATAAATATGCTGACCTTGAAATTCACGTTGTTTCCATTACATCACAAGAGACAATTAACTAGTAACACCATTTTAAAAATGCCCATTTATTAAAAAATCCAAGCCAATAATGAAAATATTTCTAAAAAGGCTGATAGCACAAAATCCTATTCGAAATAAATTATGTCTTAGAGAGATCTATGTTTTTAATGTGGTAAGTTTTGTCTATCTTTATTTGTTTACCAGTAACACAAAATTCCTTTCAAATGAACAGGAATTCTGACTATCCCCAAACTATTAAAAGTATATATATGTTAATACCTCGGTGACAAAATCGGTAGGTCATTTTTGAAAATATCAGAAGTATCGAACATTTCCCAAGTTTTCTATGTTAGTTTGGGATGAAGGATGGTGATAAAATTCTTCGTGTGGGATGTACTGAAGACACTGAAATTAGATGTTCCAAGTTGCAACGAATTACAAATTGAATGAGATGATTCATCTCGTCGATTATCTCGAAGCCCCAGGTTGGGAAGCCATTTTTAGTGAATATGAATGTATTGATTTTTGTCGAATAATCCTTCTTTGGATTTGAAGTTCCCGGTTGCGATGAAAATTAGTTTGGGTCCGTGATGTAGTTATACTTTTCGCTCAGGTCCTGGTCTCGAATCGAGATGGAGAAACTTGGTGTGGTTTGACAAATAATTATAATTTCAATTATTCTCATTTACTTTTATATTTACCACGTAAATATATACAAAAATACAATGTCAACACTTAAACACAAACGGGCACTCTTTTTAAGAACTAATAACAGAAAACTTTTACTAGCGTTTAATAACGCGTCTTAACATCTCGCGTTTTCACGTCCGTTCTGTACCGCTTCTCCACACCAAGTCAACTTTTTACCTTCTATCACGTCTCAACATAGAAAACGTTTAAGGACGTGTAAGAATACGTCTTACACCTTCCATGTTCCGATAATAAGTAAATCTTCCTTCTTGCTCAACCAAATTTATTGATTTTTACTGTCGCTATGGCAATTAAACACTTTCTGGCCATGTTGTTCTTAACGACCAATATACTCATACCATATTTGATTATTTTTACAATCTTTCTTTTTAAAACTTAAACACTCCGATACTCAATTATAACCTTAAATAATTTTAAACTTCAATAACATCGCTAAAACGAATTAACATTATTTTCTCCTCTTCATGAATCACTATGTCACACATTTTACTTTTTCACACTTGATCTCGTTCACTTTCACAATCGCTTCCAATTATTTATTTTGATTTCTTTTTAGAACATTTTAAAAATAAAATATATAAAATTAATAACACTGTTTTGTGGTTTGAAATTTAACAACTGTCTCAATGAAAAACGTAGCTAGGAGTGGAGGAGAGGAGGGTGGTCCTTCACACCTTGGAAGATGCATTTAAATGTTAAGTGTGGTATTTAACCAACTTATGATTTTGCTGCGCTCTCTCTCTCTCTCTCTCTCTCTCTCTCTCTCTCTCTCTCTCTCTCTCTCTCTCTCTCTCTCTCTCTCTCTCACAGAGAGAGAGAGATCTTTTTCCCAAAAATGCTTTTTAGGACGGATTCCGGGAATCTCAAAACGTGGGTTTCTGGTGAAATTTCAATACTGCGTTTTTAGTAGAATGCAACACTTGCTATACTTATAAGCAGTAGAGAAAGTGCTTGGTGAGAGTAGCGCGAGTGTTTTGTCCGACATGATGAACATCAATTTGACAATGTGTTGGAGAACGGTAGAACTGCTTGTTATTATGGGTGTGCTGTGTACTTTGTTTTTGAACCCTACACTGGATAATCGCGTCGAAAGCTACAATGTTTACACAGACTTCAACATGTTACAAGAACCGCTGATGACGAATCCTTTCTAGAACTACTCGACAAGCACACCAAATTTGGTTAGGGAATCACAAAAATTAAACACGCAACACAGCGACACCCACTGTATAAACACACAACAATAGTCCAACAGCCGTTCATTCAAATGAACACATCATAATATGTGTCGGTATGTAATGACAGCAATTAGTATGCCGGTAGAGGGCACTGCGGTCTAATTATGGGCAACTTTCCGGTGCTTTAAAGGCTCTGCTTTCCTTATAAAAATTTCAAGGTTAATCACATACAGGGCACATAATGTGCAAGCCGTCTCTTTAACAATGGAAATATTATCGGCAATAATTTCTCAGCAACAGTCATCAACATTCACAAATGGAAGCTTCTTTTCCGCTACACGCGACTTGGGGGAGGGGGTTGTATAATATACCAGGGATGCTTCCAATATGTGCAAGTAATCAGGAATAAGGTCAATTATGTAAAAGTAAAGCAATTAATGTTCTGTATCAGTTGTTCTATATCAGTTACGTTTTACAAAATATAATTTTTACTCATAATTTATTTCTTTAATGCTTATGGTCCAGTATTCTCATCAATGCGTGCATTTTGCGTCAAGAAAAACAAGATTAATACAGGTAGAAATGGCATCGAAACCAATGACGGTACATTTTAAAACAGTTTGAAAACATTTGAAAACTTTAGGAATACCATAAAAAATTAAACTTGGAGTAAACGTGGCATGGAATATGCATAAATATATTACAAAAATGAACTGCGTACTCAAAGAAAACACAGGTAGAATTACCATTCTAAACGGATGTAAATGTAATTTCTATAATTAAGTGTACTGGCATTCTTGAAACTTCATCAGTTACTTTATATGGTCCAATAATACACATACAGTGCAAGTGCCCGCCTCGGTAGCGTAGATGGTAGCGTGTCTGCCTCACGTTCAAGAGGTCCCGAGTTCGAATCTCGGTCAGGGTGAGTTGCGGGCACTGGGAGGTCGCTAGGTTTCAAAAAATCCATTTTTTGCTTTTAATGTTAAAAATTATATAGTTCTTCAGCTTTAAAATGATATATATATAACATAGTTGTCAGCTGGTATTAAAGTCCTTTAATTCGTCAATTTAAACATGGCGGCATAATGATACTCCCACTTCCTGAGAATAGTGCTTAATCTTTGGTCGTGATTTCTCAAAACCTTGATTTTTCATACTTTAGGTGCATGTTTCTCAAAAACTATAAACGATATTGACACAAAATTTGTAGTGGTTATTTGTCAATGTTCCTTGAACACATTCGGCTAACATAAATATTCATGTGATTTATAAAATGGATGAAAACAAATATTCAGTCCTTGAAAATATTATCTATTTTTTAACTCAAAACTAATTAATTTTTCATGTGCATAGTATAAACTATATGTGATTTTCATTTAGCCGATATTATAAAACTGTATCTTAGGTTATTTAGGATAAAACTTGTTGCATGTAGCTTTAAATTCCTACAAGTAAAGTGCACCTGAAATATAGGGTGCAATATTTATTTCAGGACACACGGCGTGATTTATGCCCCTTTTGCATGGACCTATGTGAACGTAATTTAAATATTATACAGTAATCATACCGAATTTCAATTTCTGATAATGTTTAGTTTTCTATATATTCAAATTTTAATATCGGTAAAAATTAGCCTTGTCTTGGGTAAAAATAACCTTCTAGTGCCCTTACCTGGATAAGGCTTTTTCCGGGGTTTTCCCTTATCCTGAAAGACGAATTTCGGGTAACTATAAGCTCCATGCACCCCGGACTCATTTGAGCATCATTTCACCCATTTCATTCATCGTCCATGACTTAACGTTGGAGGTCGAAAATTAAAAACAGTGCAAGTTCCACTTACATGTACAATGGATGGCTATCTTTAGCCATCTGATGTCTTCCGGCTCTGCTTAAATATCCTGCTGACGCTGTATCTGACTTAAGATTTACAACCTAAGGTTTACCATATTGATCTGAAAAAATTAAAGACTGCTTACCAAATTCTTTAAACGACACTGGAGGTCCTTTGCTTTACCACGCTAACCTGGAAATGTTGGAGATAACATAGACTGGAATAACCATTTGAAATCATTCCCTTTTCCATAACCTACAAGATCGACGTACCTATGTCTTCAGGATCTGAAATTTGAACCACTTTCTTTCTATGAAGATTCCTCTACTTCAACTTCTTGCCCCGTCTACATTTTGTGAATCATCCGCTAGCTAATGTGGAGACTCAGACATGTTATTTTGCAAGTGCTTCCAACTTAACTCCAACTAACACTGAACAGCAGTTAACTTCTACCGCTGTTAGGAATTGCTACACAACCGTTGTAATGCAGGTCAAAATGACCAAATGTGCTTGTCTCCACCGTCTAATTATTATTAAGAAAGATATAGTTACTGTTGCATTCCATTGTTGACGCATATCTTGAAAGGTACTGTGACGCCGGGTTTATAGCAATAAAACAAATTAACAATAGATGGGCGGTATTTTGACTGGCACCATATCAGATAAGGATTAAATTTACATTATTATAGTCTTATATTTCTGTAATCATTACCTACCTTCCATAACGGTTTTCACCTCATGAAGGCTCAGCGGAGCAGAGTTGGCACGAATGTTCTGGCACCCGCTTTCGTTCATAACCAGGTTTATCATCATCATCTGGTCACTGCATTCACTATTGTATTACTACCGTTTGATTAGGTAAATAACACTATCCAACATGAAATTTATCTCCGTGAAGATACTAGGTGATTTTAGTCAATTTTCATATGTACATTCTGAAAATTATGCTTAAAATGGCAAATTAAGTCACTATTTGTAGATATTTCAAATACACATAATCGAAAACGAGTTTGCGTACCAGCCGGTAACACGTGCCATAGGTTGCACACCCTTGTCCTACACGATTACTAAGGTACTCTTATAAAATGTAAAGATGAAAACATGCTGTACAATTTAAGCGGTCTCTACTTTGACTTTCAACCAGAAAATACTGAAAGTAAAAGAAATTTTGTACAGCAAGTAGACTTGAATGATTTGGCAAGCGGCTTAATTTGTGAAAAGAAAAATCTGATCATCTAGGTTCCAGGCTGCAACAATGGAAATTATTTGCACTGGTACAAAAATTACAGTTTCGGAACAGATGTCAGAGATTTGGAAAATATTTTTCGGTGGAAGAAAATATGTTTCAGTGGTTTAATGAGTAGGCTGGGAATTGAGCATAAACTCAATGACGCGATTGTTTATAGACTGATCAAAGTTCAGCTTAAAGATTGTGTTACTTCATAATGGTAACGAACTTCTATCTGCTCCAGTTTTCAATTCTGTGGGTCTTAAAGAAAGTTATGGAAGTACGGCCAACTAGTTTTAAAATACGAGGTTCATTGTTGGAAAATATGTGGTGACCTTTAAGTAATTTATTTGCTGCTTGGATTACAAGGGGGATTCATAAAATATTGTTTTTGTTGTTGTTTGTGTGTTTGGGGGGGGGGGCGAGCGATAGCCGTGATACGCAAAAAACATTAGTTGTACAACAAAGGGACAAGCAGCAGGAATATGTTCCAGGGGATAATAATGTAAAACAAACAGTATTGGTTCAGCCTGTTAAGATTCTTCTCCCTCCCTTACATATAAAAAACTTGGGCTGATGAATAACTGTATCAAGCACTCAACAAGGACGGTAGTGGATTTGCATGTTTGCTAGGCAAGTTACCACAGTTAAACTTAGACAAAATTGAAAGAAGGAGATTTTGTTGCATCTCAAATCCGAAAACTCACGAGGACGAAATGTTAAAAAAAATGTACATGTGTACATCTTGGCAATCATTTACAAGGGTTGTGCTTGGTTTCCTTGGAAACAAAGGAAAAAGCTATAAAACTTTGGTCTCAAATTTGCTGAAACGCTACAAAGACATAGGTTGTAGAATCTCTTAAAATCTATTTCCTCCATTCACATTTAGACATTTTTCCCCAGAAAATCTGGTTGTTAGTGATGAACAAGGAGAACTATTTCATTGGAGTATTTCCGTCATGGATAAGAGCTGTTAAGGTTGTAAGGACCTGTTATGATGGGGGATTATTGTTGGTTTCTTGGGATTAGGATTACAAAAGGCAGTCACTTTTAAACACATGTTCCTTAAATAGCTAGTCCACATATTATGGCATGCATGTAAAACATTTTGAATTAATCTTAATCACTATGACATACAGTACTATACCATATATCTTTACATCACGATAGTAAATGTAACATCTGAAAGCTCGTAAGTAAGGGCCTAAATGTCTTCATATCTTTTTAACCTGACGTAATACGAGATTTCTGTGGCAATTTTCAAAATCCGCACATCTTTTTTTTTTTTCCTCTTAAGAATCACCTACTTTCATTGTGCAGGCATGAAAAATGTTTATTTTTTGGGTAGCGTAAATGCTGTGCATTTTTCAGCCAATTCCTAGTGAAATATACTTACGCCTCAGTTTATTATATTCTTTAGTAACTGTCAGCAGTTTAAATTTATCCTAATTATGATACGCTAAATAATAAATGTTACCTTAATTCGGACATGGGTTCAACGCTTGGCTTGTTCACTGCCCTCACAAGAACTGGAGTCACTGTTGGTTACAGTAATGATCAGAGAGGTTTGATATCATCCTGCATTTGATCTGTTTTCCAAATATCGTCTTCTACCCCTTCATCGTGTATACTCCTCCACAGGAGAGAAAGTCTCCGAGGGGCGAGACGCAGGGGGGGGGGGTGGCCGAAGGTCCCCACACCCTCCCTGGACAAGTTTATGACACCTCATGTCAGTACAGTTACAGACCATTCAGAAACATTCTGACGGCTTCTATTTTTGTGAATGAATCTTCTCAGCTTTAATGTACAGGGCGCATGTTTTTTAACGGTCTGCTCCTTGTATAGCAAGCGTTCTCTGCCACACACATTCTCTGTCCTTGTCCCACAGCACATTCCTTACAGGGATTTTCTTTTCGTTGCTATACTATAGTAGCTCAACCATTAAATTACCCCTTACCGTTCCTTAATTTGTCATAGCATTTTTTTTTTTTTTTTACCATCCCCAAGACACTTTGGTTTGAACCTTTAAAAAATATGTTTGGACATATTGATATACACTAAATACCAACGTGGAGGTTGGAAAGAGCAGAACAGAATGGCAATGGCAAAAGGCAGAACTGCATTAAAAGCTATTTTAGCATGCCTAGATAAATGACCAGGAATACAAATACAACAGCTGGAGAGAATTTACACAGCCGTAATAAAAGCAAAAATGCTTTATGGTGTAGAGATATGGGTTTGGAGGAGAGGGGTGTAAATATGAATGTGATACATAGGAATTTTTGCAAACAAGTTTTGGGCTTACCACGAGCTTCACCAAATGGAGTGGCGCAAGCATAATTGGGAAGATTGGGAACTAGAAGGATAATGGTGGAAAGGGTGTTAAAATATTGGGCAAGAATTAGGAGTTTAGATGAGCAGAATATTCTGCGTCAATGCTTGATAGTACAGGAAAGACTAAATCAGAAAGATTCATGGCTAAATAAGATAAAGGAAATTATGTTAAAAATGGGTTTGTTGTCATGTGGGAAAACAGGGAATTATTGCAAAGTGGAATTTGGAAAGAACTTAGGTTAAGAACGGAAGATACTGAAAGGCAAGAAATGTTAGGACGCTTCAATTTGAAAAGCTCACTGGAAATTTATAGAGAGATGAAAGTGATGTGGAACAGGGAAAAATACATTGATATTTGTGATAAAGCAGCAAGAGAAGACTTTGCATGGGCCAGAACAGGGGCGGTAAAACTGAAGTGTTTGGGAAGAGGGAGGGATCTGGAGAAATGCCCATTGTATCACCAAAGGGATAAAGTATGGCAATTTCTTTTAGAATGTGAAGAAACTAGGTTGCTTAGGGAGAAGATAGGTAAAAGAGAATGGGCAAGGCTACCAAAAGAAATTCAAGCAATGAAGTTAATGAGTGTAAAAACTAGGAAAAATTTAATTGGAATTGGGAACTTTTTGGGCAAATGGTTGAGGAAGGTAAGTAAATATGACGAAATGGAAGATGAAGTATTTTAGATAAGTTGCCAATAGGGACCCATTAGCTCGACAACCTCAGAGTTTGAGTCTATTGGGCCCAAGGGTAACCAGCAACTCAGTGTAGTAATACGTATGTAAATGTATAATAATTGGTAATGGAAATGGAAATAAAGATTACTTGATTACTTACTTGAAATACCAACGTGGTATATGAGGGCAAGCAAATCATACAGACCCTTTTCCACTGCAATATTTTCTGTTTAAAGAAATGTTTAAGCGTTCGAATCGAGAAATGTTAAAAATATGCTTTCAACAAAATTTTTAATTTAATTATTTTAAAAAATGTACAACTATATGAAAGATCATTCGCGTAGACCATCGCACTGGTCAACATTTAATGCCGGTTCCTATTTTGTCCTAGTCGCCTTTGAAAACGCACACACATTTGGTAACGGCGCACTTGATTCTTCTATAGAAAAGCACGGTACGTAAGCGCCGATTATGCTTTCATGACATAAAAACCGTTATACTAACCAATTTAGAAACCACGCAGCGACTTAGACCACAAGCCCCTCTAGCGGAAAGAATGGAAAGAATTTCCAGGAGAGAGTACTAAAAAGGTAAGCAAATCAGTCTCCATTTTAGTTATTGAAGTACAACTACTGATTAAATTTATTTACCTAATTTTCCATCATAAACACCTTTTTATAAGCAACATCATGTATCGCTATTATGCAAGGACTAGGATACGTCTATTGAATAGTCCCAATTCTATACCAACTTATTGCATTTAATCTAAAACGTTTTCTGTACCTTTTGGTTATTTGTAAAACGGAGTACTTTGATTAACACGCGCGCGCGCGCACACACACTTTTAAAAGCAATTCGGATTTTGAAGCTAGAAATAATATTTCATCATTTTTAATTTGAATACCTTATTTTTTTATATTGTATGACTATATAGAAACAAATGTATGAATAATTTATTGATTATTCCGATCACTATTGAGCGATCTGTCAGTTTCAACCACTTGTAAGGTTAGTATAAACTTGTCAACATGCGTTTATCCACTTGATGCTTAACTTTCTGTGAAATTATCGCACCTACCCCCCTCCCTCCCTTCCTTCCTTCCTCCCTTCCTTCTGTGTTTTTTTTTTGTTTTGTTTTTGTTTTTTGTAATTTACGTCCTTTAACTTTTTAAGCCATATCCGACGATGAATGTAATGGGTGAAACGATGCTCAAATGGGCCCAGGGTTCATGGATTTTAGAGTTACCCGACATTTGTCTTTTAGGATAAAGGAAACCCCCAGAAAAAACCGTATCCAGGTAACTCAACCTGACCGAGATTCGAATTCGGAACCTCTTGAACGTGAGGCAGACACGCTACCATCTACGCTACCGAGGCGGGCACTTCTTTATTATTTCATTCATAGCTGTGAAACTAAAGTAAAGGCAAAGCTGAACTCAACACCGAGAATATCCTAGAGGATTCTACCTACGGTTAGAGTTGGGGCGCCCGCCCTGGTAGCGTGTCTGCCTCACGTTCAAGAGTTCCCGAGTTCGAATTTTGCTTAGGGTGAGTTACCTGGATAAGGCTTTTTCCGGATTTTTCCCTTATCCTGAAAGACGAATGTCAGGTAACTCTAAGTTCCATGGACTCCGAACTCATTTGAACATCATTTCACCCATTTCATTCATCGTCCTGTATGACTTAAGGTTGGAGGACGTAAACTACCAACAAAAATGTTGCGGGAAGTTTCACCATTTCTTCTATCATCATCTAATAAAGTATGCTAAGGCTTAACAAAATAAAATGAAAAACTAAAAAATAGAACCTACCTATCATCATATAATACGAGACGCTCATAAAATGTAAGCATACTGTAGCCAGACATTATCTACAATCGCGCGGCTTGTTTACACAAAGGAACTGATAGGCGGACAGTGTAGAAATAAAGAGCTTGCATAAGCAGATAAACATAGCGCTTGAGATAAAGGACTTGCCGGCACAGATTGAGTTACGCTTCTGGAAGGTGATAGAACGTTCAATGTCTTGTTTATTCCAAAAATATCTCATGATTGTTACAGAACAGTCTCAAACTTATCAATGAGGTATTTAAGGGGGCGACGACTCGCCAAGAGTGAGTCGTGAACAAATGTTGTGTAACAAGAGTGTTGTAAACAGAGGTATAATAATAATCAGAACGTGTGTTGTGATCATCGACCTTGGTAGACTGTGTGTATGTGACGTAATTCTGTTACGTAAGGATTGAACAGAGTGTATCTCTACGCAAATAAAGAACATTTAGAATTTCGGCAAATTGGACTTTTAATTCTACGAACCCACAAAATCACAATAAATCACAATACGTACAAAATAGCCCCTGCATGGACATACTTTACACTGCTCTCATATATTATATTTAGAGAGTGTATCCCATCCAAGAATTCGATGTTGAAAATACAAGACTACATGAATTTTGGAAATACACCTATCATATATAAAGTCTCTGTGTACAGGGGATAACATAATTATGCTGTTTAATCCGTTTAGTTGAACTATGAAAGGTTAGTGGAATACTCCTAACGAATGCGTTGCTAATACATCAATCATGTTTAAGGATGGCGGTCCAGGATTGTTAAGAATTTTATCCCACATCACACACCCCTTTACTTGGAAAAAAGTTACTGCTTATAAGTTTCTTAAAATCAGCTAAACTAACCCTAGTAATTATGACTGAAATGTTGTATTTATGATTCAATGGATTTTATAGAAATAGTCTATGAAGTTCTCTTCATTCGAAATGAATTTTGTATACGTTATTTTTATAACTGGTGAAGTATAAACGATATACAAAACCTTACTACATTAAAATGTACTTATTGAAATATGTAATTCATATTAAATATTGTTTGTGTCATTAATCATTACCAAGATACTCACTGTTATTAGTTTGAGTGTTCCAGTCATGTTTTGAAATTCTAAATCAGGATTCCTTTATTTCTCACGATGTCATGCAAAGAGTGCGAAATTTAAAAGCCAGCGTTAGGATCCAGTATTTAAAGATTTCACTATCGTTTCAAAATCGTGTACACTTCCAATGAAGTGCATTTAACTTTTATGCAAAAGGTTACCTCGATTAATCAAAAGTACCTTAGGTAGAGAAAAGCAACAACTATGATAACAGTTTGTTTATAAAAAGGATTTAGAAATGCACGACTGTGAATAGAGAAAGTCATGTTCATACAACACACAAGGGCTTATGCGGTAGAGCACCTGTCCGCCATGCGAGGGCTCCGGGTTTCGATTCCCGGCTGCGGGTGGAGATTTTTTCCAACCAAGATGATTCCCCATCTTTCCCAGAGTCTGGAAGTATGAATGAGAGTGCGAATGTGTGCGTGATCTAATGATTAAAACCCAATAAATACCAGTTAACACCTTCGATATGTTCCAAAGGAGAGCGGCCGCCGATATGACCATTGGAGTTAAAGTTGGAGTATAAATGGAACAAATAAACAAAATAGTTTTTTGGAAACCATTACAATTTTTTATGGGTATATCTGTATTCTACAGGCATGGCAGAACTTATAAAGATAGTAAAACCAATTTTGTCAAAAAAAAAAAAAAAAAAAAAAAAAAAAACGAGAGGAATAAAATGGAAAGAAAAATAAACCAATATAGCCCCCTTCAAAAATACACAAAAAATGATAGTATTACTTTTAGTGACTGACTGGAACTTCATCAAACGTATATGGAAGCAAACGTTTATTGGAGCCTGTTTCACGGAAATGCGCGGTGTCTGAAGTACAAGCAAGAAATTAACACACTCCTGTAAACGCAGTACAGATTCCAAACAGTTTCTTGAGTGTATCACTGCCCTCCTAACGCTGAAAACATCATTCCTACAATCTGACTTCCGGATTCAGCAAGGAACTGATAATCGTAAATAAACGCTAGTCCTCGAACAAAAGAATGCCGGTAATACTTCCAGGTCGTCGCCACCCCAAATATGGTGCGCTAGCGGGCAACTACCGTTCCGCAAAAACAAGGATGGTCAGGTCGTGGGCATATGGGCGGAAACAGGCCCAAATAGAGCACTTGTGTTAGTAACATGCTGCCTTACTCCAACTAGTTCAACCACTACTGTTGAAAGTGGCTTTTTTTCAATGAGATCTGTCTTACATCTCACCAATTTTGGTGCATTTCGGACCATTATGCTCACTTCTTGCGCCTACAACGGAAAATCTAGAAGTTCTTGGACCTTTTTTTTTTTTTCTTTTGTTTGACTTCAGGCAGTACCTTCACCATTTATGAAGATGAAACCGCAGAAAGGCTATTATAACAAACTGGCAGCAGTTTTAACACAATTTTAATGTATAAAACGCTTGAACATGTATTTACTTTCAATATGTATCACCATGGGCAGCGAAACACTGCACTCACTGACAAATGCAGTATTTAGACCAATATGAATCCATATTTTAAACTTCTCAACACAATAAAGCTGAAAACAAAGCCAAAAATTGCATAATTTTCATTTTTATTCTCTCGGAAAAGGCTAGAACGTTTAACTGTCTTAAGCAGAGTACATTGGCATGAGCAACTACCTCGAATGTCCTGCAAAATCCACTAATTCCTTTCCTCATTTTGATATTTTTCATAATCGTAAATAAAACTCAATTTAATATTGTTACAGAACTAACGTAGTATATATCTATTAATACAAAAATTTGATCGAGTAAACACTGTTTGTCGCATAAACCACTTCTGATAATACTTTATATATAATTTTCTAAGACATTAACCAGTACAATGTTTAGTACTAGAAGAGGCAATATGGTAAAAGATAATGGAACACTAAAACACAACGTTTACCTAAGGTGTGCAGAGAAAATATTATATTCCATAAACTTGATATTGGGATTTCACCAGAAATACTTGTCTCAAAAAGTTCGGAAAAAAAGGTATCGGTAGATGGTAGCGTGTCTGCCTCACGTTCAAGAGGTCCCGAGTTCGAATCTCGGTCAGGGTAAGTTACCTGGATAAGGAGATTTACGGCGCTTTCCCTTATCCTAAAAGACGAATGTCGGGTAAAGGCTCTATGGACCCTGGGCTCGTTTGAGCATCATTTCACCCATTCCAATCATCGTCCGATATAACTTATCGTTGGAGGACGTAAATTACAAAAAGAAAAGTGTGTTTGTGCTTATATATCCAGCATGTTTCAAAAGTTGCGAGACCAAAATTTTCAAAGAATTCCTCTCTTAAAATATTGCTCTAAGTGCAAAAACGTTCATTTTTATATTAAAAACAGCTCTTAGATTTCGAAACTTGGCATGAAAAGTCAACCTTATATTTTAAATTTTCATATATTTTTCAAAAGTTCTTATGCATTAACTAATATATAACATCTATTAAATAACTGTTTTCTAAATAGTGCATTTTTGTTTTTATCCGTTTTTGTGATCGTCGCCCTCTGCAGTTCTGATATATACAGGATGTTAATGAACAACACCGAAATAATTTTACCCTTTGTATACATCATTATTATAAGCAAGTTGAGATAAGCAATGCATGGTCTGCGGCTAAACATAACGCGGTTAATTGTGCTAAACCTAATTGGCATCAGATGCTTATAAGTTGGTATTTAAAAAGGTGGGTTAAATAATTGGATTAGAATGTCTTTAAAACTGCTTCCCGAGTATAGAAATATAATAGCTCGCTATTGGCGTTCTCAAGATTTAATGCCTCAAATATCTCTCAAATCTCGAACTAACCAGCTGCCAGTGTGAAATTGTACAGCAATTAACTGCCTTCTTGCATCATGTAGCCTACTCTAGTGACGTTTCTGTATTTGTTCTGGTGAATTTTTCCCTTGTCTTTTTAATACGGAATAGGAAGAAATGGAGCGATTCGTAACGTAAATCTGATTGGCCAGTGCAATAACACTCATTTGGACACAGCATGACAGTCGTTTCGCAGCTGTCAAAAAAGGCCGCAATTTCGAGCAGTTCCTATAAACCTGTCGTAAACAGTTGCATTTACTTTTTATTTAAGTTCGTTCATTATTTAAACCACCTCCCATTTCGACGTACAGCATGGGGAAGTAATAAGCACAATTCAACCTTTGTTAAAAAGAATTGACAAGGTGAAATATCTCCGCAAATGCATACATTTATACAAGAATTAAAAACTTAGACAAAACATTAAAAACTAAACAAAACAAAAATAAAACAAACGATAAAAAGTGAAGGAGACTCAAACTCAGTTACCTCTCACTTGAAAGTTAATGGCATAACCATTGCGCCAGAGGGAGTACTCCAACTATTTTCGTGAGTTGTGCTTCAAGTAGTATCATAATTAGTAGTGGCACACTGGCACTTTAGAAACTTATAACCGTAACTTCTACATGTTAACCAAAAGGCCATTAGGTCTGCTATCTCAAATTACTTGTTTAAGATATTTCCACTTTCTCTGAAATTTCGGCGTAGTTAATTAACACGCTGTATGTATTCAAAACATGTATAAGTTCTAAGAAGTATAACTCTTCCTATAAATGACTGTATTTATTCTTTGACTTCCATTTCGTTTGACTTTTATTTTGTATAGACAATACTTCACAACGTAATGCTCACGTTTATGTGCATTTTATACACTTACTGCTTGTCTCGTTTGGTAACGATAAGCATATTAGCTGCTATTGTCTGTGAATGCAAACATGACGTGTATTACGTAAGACATTGCACATCCTGTTTGTCCTACCCTACATTTATAGAAAATTAGAAGTTATGCCAACATTAAGTTACCATATTTTTTAATAAATGTGAACGAATCAAGCGATACATGCATGTAGTTGAAAATCGAACGAAATGACTAAGTTGATCCCCAAAGTATGCAGTAGGAACAACTTAAGCCTAGCTTGAGCTTAGTTTTCCATGAAAGAACAGCTCAAATTTGTCTACAATAATTGCAATTTTAATTTACTCTATTTGAAGCTAGGAACACAACCTAACTCTTTTCTATTTTATAACTTTAAAAATAAGTATAGATTAATAATGTAGACTTAACGGGCATAGCGTTGCCCTGCCCACGCTTATGGATGCCTGCAAAATTACTTAACCCCTGAAATAACCGTGCACATTCTTTTGTTTATCACGAGTTTACAATATATTTATACCGGTTTGTACCTACAAAACTTGATGATTACCTCGTCCCCTGCTTTGCAGTTAAGCATATCATGATATTACCTAGTAGAAACCGATTTGCAAACCAATATCCATCATTATGTGCTAGTTAAATTTTGTCCTTTTAAAAATATAGGTAGATTGTAGAAGCACTATTGAACTGTTTTCGGTAAAGAAAGTTATTTCTGTTACGTGCTCCACTTTTATGCAAACCGGTGTTAAAGTACATGCAACAAAATAAAAATTTGAGTGTAATACCAGTTTAGTATAAGTATGTTAACTTTAACATTTGTGAAACCGATATGTTAAAACCTTTTCTCTTTAACGCTAAAATGTGATTAGACTAACACTAGCGTCTTTTACTGGTAGTTTTGACAATACACCGATAAAGCTTGGCGCCAAACAATGCAATACAAAAACTGCAAGAGGAATTACACAAAATTATCTTAACTTCAAATCTTTTCTTTTTCTTTTCTTTTATTATTTTTGGGGGTTATAGATTTAATTAATCAGAGTAATAAAACTTTGGGAAAATGATTTTAATGTCTTCTTTTAACTAGATGTTTAATTCACGTCCTTAGTTATTTTAATAGTAATATGTAACATTTTTAGACTCTTATTTTCATAAATATAAATAAAAGTTATCTAACTATTACACTCCGAAGTTTCATTAACGAGATGGTTAAATAACAATGGACGAGGAAATAAATCAGTATGATAACCGAACTAAATATACTTAAGATGGTGCCAACTTATTATTTTAAAATAATATATATTTTACGTTCCAGAAGAGTGTATAAAAACTAATTTTAAACGCATATCACACTGAGTTTTATTAGGTAACTTTCACTTCGTCCACACATGGATTCATAATTACATCTGTGTTTGAAATGCAACCTATCAAAATACTGAGAAAAAATATACGAAGTTTAGTTTCAGAATCAGTGATAAAAAACCTTAAAAACGCCACAGAAAATATCAGGACATATACTCCTCCTATTTATAATTTCCAACCTACAAGTTTAGGAAGCAAGACCTTTAATACTGAAATTTCGTTAAAGGAATAAAAACATACAGGTTTTCTCAATATTCTGATGCAATTATGTCAGTATTGGCCGGTATATTAGCTAGAAGTATTTATTATTATTATTATTATTATTATTATTATTATTATTATTATTATTATTATTATTATTATTATTATTATTATTATTATTATTATTATTATTTTGTCGTAAGAAAGTGATTGTTTGCAATTGCCAGCAACATTTATAAACGTTATATAATTACATCACATCCAAGTTGGAAGGGGAAAAGTTTTATTTAAAATATCAAAATTATTTTATAGTAGTGTTCCTAATTACTTAATGATGCATATAAAATATCTGTTGCTAATTTGTAACCATAAATATAATTTTATTCAACCGCTGGTTGCATGGATTCGCCCTTCAAAGCTGGTCGGAAGAAACAAAAGCCTAAGCCGAGGCGTCGACATGTCTCCAATGGTTGTTTACGGGGAATCACTCTTGGAATCCTAAGAGCTGGACACCTGGTAAAGCTTGCTTTACGTTGTGTGAATTGTTAAAAAGGGAATAAAACCTTTCATGGAAAAAATCGGTAAAGTGCCTAGCCGTATTTATCTCGAACAGCATGACCTTATTTGAGCATGTATTCGCAGACCAGTAAGACAATTGAATCCCGCTATTCGAAAGCGTACTAGGTAACATAACTGCGGTACTAACATTAATGCATTTTGTGACATGTCAAAGGACGAAACAAATAAAACGTATCTTTTACTGAGGCTTTCTTGAATATTTCAATCTGAAAGTTTCAAAACTTAATACTATTTTACTAATATACCAATATTTAATGTGTTGAACTATTATCTTTTAATAGAGATAAATGCGAAATTTCATGTCAATTTAACTATAAATCTGGGAACGTACTAGTTAACTTTTCGTTTGTAGGAAAATAAAAACAATATTATGCAAGTTATCCATGCTATGCTACTACTAACGATAAATATTCCCTTTCGGGTCAAACAAACAAGACTAAACGTGGTTTGGATACAGTTTCATACAAGGAGACACTTTCTCCAGTAATAGTATCCATGCTAATATTTTTTCGACAATTTCAGCTTAAGTATGTCTGTTGTCATAACTCGAAATAATTACCTTATGACAATGGAGTTTAACCAGTTACCAAATGTTAAATATGCGCTTTTATCTTCGTGATTTTCCAGTTTATTTTATTAGCAAAGACCAGTCTCATTAGCTTCTGTTCCAAGTAGAACTGCACAAACGTCTCAAACTGAACTACTTTAATTAACACAGCACATTTGAAAGTATGACATATGAACCAGATAAAAACAGGAAATGCATTTTGGTATCCTCAGTAATAGAGCCATCTGTAGTCAAGCCCAAGAGAACTAGGGAGAAAAGATCTGATCTGACGCATTCACACGACTTTCCTTATAATTGAAAATTCACATTCATTACACAGTATATTAATAGAAAAACGTGACCCTTCAAAACTCGCTACGTATCTCACGGTATTTGCCTTAGGAGCCCTTTCAAATTAAGACGGTTTTCAGTATATGGAAATAGTGTTCAAATGCCGAATCAACAAGCTCTTGTGATGCAAAAGTAAAGAAATCGAGGGAGAACAAAAAGCAAGAATCTCAAACTTTTAAGGATTTGGTATGGGCGTTAGCAAAGATCTAACTTACAAAAAATATTTCGAAAACGATTAATGCCATAAACAAATTAATCACAATATGCCCATATTAGCGAGCTTTATAGCTTTCTTATGGTAAGGTTTTGTCTATCCGTAAATTTAACAAATTTACCAGATACATCCAACAACCCCACTGCAACTAAAAGATACCATCTGACAAGAAACCCCCAATATTCCAAGATATATATGCAAAATGCTAAGCACGGTGACACAGATAGAATGTTATACATTGAACAAGAGAATGGCAGACATCTATCCAGTGTTTAGTACACCTCATTGCTTGTCCAACACTTAATTTTTTTCTAATATACAGGGTGTAATATTTAAGAGCAGGTTAACATTTGAACTTTTGAGGGCCTCCAAATATCAAGCAACTGATTAAAATGTGATATCGTAATAAAAGCTGTTAAGTGTTTCTGTTTTAATAAATTAGAAGGATAGTTTGGCGCAGAAAACCTTCTGTTACGAAATGATTATACAATATTTCGTTTCTAAGTTATACTTTAAAATACAAGACAGAAGGATAGATAGAGATAGACAGGCATAGACAGACACACATGCTCGCGCAGGCTGTCACTATTCTTAATACATTTCATTTTTAAATCTAATTCATGTAAACAGAGATAAAACTTTACATAAACTTTCATTATTATACATTGCACTGCAAGTACAAGTGCAATACTGGAAACAGAATCGTAGTTAAATATTCAAAAGCGGGTAACTATATACTGGCCTAAGTCCACATTCATTGCACAAAACCACCAGAAACAAGTAAATAACAATTCTTAATTTTTTTTCCCAGAAAATAACGATTATCACATTTTTTGCATATAAAGGCTAGCATGGATTAGGGTGATTTTCTTGTAAATCTTCCTGTGGTATTTTTGGAAGGCGCTGAACTTAAAAGATCAAGTTTGTAATTTATATACAATTCTGGTTTAAAGCTATTTTACCCTCCCTCTCTCGCACACATCTTTTTCAAAATTGGTTTTTTGTTGTTTAGGGCTCTGAAATCATTTAGTTCGTTGAAATATCAATATCGAGTTTTGCGGGTTGAATAAATTTTCTCTATCTACTATCTAGACAGATAAGATACAAAAAGTAAAATTCTAAATTTATTATTTTCGGATAACTTTCTCTAGCCACTGTTTAATTTTAATAATATTCTTAAATAATTATTTTGCAATAGCTTATTTGTCTACCTACTACATGTTACCAGAGATAAAAGTTTGCAGAAATGGATTTTTTAAATTTTTATTTACGTCCGCCCCAACGTTGTTATATCGGACGGTGAATGAATTGGGTGAAATGATGCTCAAATGAGTCCGGGGTCTATGGAGCTTAGAGTTACCCGGCATTCGTCTTGAAGAATAAGGGAGACCCCCGGAAAAACTCATCCTGACCGAGATTCGAACTCGGGACCTCTTGAACATGAGGCAGACATGCTACCATCTACGCTACCGAGGCGGGCGCAGAAATGGATTTATTACATATTTCGTTACACGAACAATAAAGTAACAGAACACTCATCATCATCATCATCATCATCATCACGGGCACAAATGACCTCGCTGTCGACGTCAATGAAACACCACACACTCACTCACTCACCCATCATCATCATCATCATCATCATCATCATCATCATCATCATCATCATCATCATCTAACGAGGACGATGAATGAATTGGCTGAAATGAGTCTCAAATGAGCTCCATAGAGCTCAGACATGCCCAATATACGTATTTCAGAGCAAGGGAAACCAGCAGAGAAACTTTATCCAGATAACCTTCTCTTCAACCTGACGCAGATTCGAACTCGGGATCTCTTGAATTTGAGGCGGACATGCTACCTTCCACAACAGAAGCGTGCATATTGAAGGAACAACTATGGCAATGCCACCAGATATTTTACATTCTCTTCCTATATCAAGTCAGTGCTGAATTTACTACGTGTAGTAAATTAATTAATAAAACTCATCAACTATTTTCGCAATAAAGGGCAAATTAACCTCAAAACATTGGCCACAGCAGTCAAGATTTTAAGCATGTCAACATGTTACCTTCTCATCAAATTTAAGGCGGCATTGCATATTGTAAACACGTTATTACAGTCAAAGCCACAAGAGGCGTTTTGAACAGCAGATGACTGTAATTACTAAGGGATATAACATTATTACACTTCAGGGTAACTTTGATTTCCTGACGCATGTTGGCTTGTATTGTCGATATCGATGTAATGGCGGATAATTTGAATGCATTAATTACCTATATTATGGAATCTGAAGAACTACTGAAATTTTATATTGGCATAGAGAGTAACATTAGAAACGTTTCCAAAAAGTTAAGAAAACAGTACAAAACAGCATGCATGAAGCAAGATTTTTCATCGAGACAAAATGAGAAGCGTAGAAACCAATTACAGTGCTAAAAGCATATTTTCGAGGATACAGAAAAAAAAAAAAAATAATAATAATAATAATATCACTAATTATATTTCTACTTTCACTACCATTTCAAACTGTACTAATTATACAATCAATACTACTGTTCGCTCAAAAGACTAGTATTGTTGTTATAAAGTCATAGCTTTTTCCATGTAATTAATTCTCATAGCCTTCGCTATGAATTTTATCTAATCCATGATGATAGGAGTAATTCTAGCTAATTCCACAATTGACATTATTTTACATGACACTTACTACGTAGTAGCACATTTTCATTATGTTTTATCAATATGAGCAGTTTTTCAGGATTTGTTCACCGATATCCTTTATTTACTGGATTATCATGAAATCCAAATTGACTTAAAAGTCAATTGCCTGATTGCTATAATTAAGCTAATGACTATTTCGATACAAAAAATGTTTAAAAAATCTAATTCATAATCTGTAAAATTTTCTATAAATATTAAGCGTCTAACATGCCTTTCTTTACCCATTTATCAACAAAGTACTCTTACAAGAGCTACTCTTCTATCTATATGTTAATCGAGATAGGATATTTTATAGAAATGATTTTTTTTACAATTTCTTTGGAGGTGTTATGGAGATACAATAGGATTATGCAATTGTCAAATCCTTCAAGAGCTTCTCGCTATGTGACGTCTTCTTGTGAGAGCTATTCTTACATATGTTTACTCTTTCTACTTCATGTTCATGGAGATAAACTTTTACGGATTCTTTTAATTGAGGTTCTCCAACGTAAGCCATATCAGACGATGAATGAGCCCAGGTCCACAGAGCTTAGAATTACCCGACAATCATCTTTCCGGTTAATGAAAACCCTGGAAAAATCTTACATTGGTAACTCAACCTGATCAATTCTAACTTGGGATCTCCTGAGAGATCAGATACGCTACCACCACGGACATAGGATTGATTTTATTACACATTTCTTGATAAATACAATGGGAGTAGGGAATAGTGAAATTAGGAGTTGGACGCTATTTGATGGCTTTGACACTATATTCTCTTTGCATAGCCAGCACATAAAAAGTATTCCTACTTGAGAAAATCATAAGTAATTAAAAATTTAAACAATATATGAAATATCTCGATAACGCATATCTCCACTACAATTTTTATTTGACCTAAATTGTGTACTTCAGAAGATAGTCATATTTTGTGTAGTATGATTTTGTCTGCTTCTTGCGGTGTGCTGGTTATTAAAAAGTCATCTAGAATTAGAAGAGCTTCACACTTGCCATCAAAATATCTTAAATATATGTCATTTAATCAAAACACGCAGTGTAAAAAATAGTCTAAGCATAACATTTCTTATCATTGTTTTGGAAAGTACATTTTATTACAGTTTAGGCACGAATAGTGATGGTAAATGGGCTGTTCCACTAGGTTTGTGTGATATACTTATGTAGATATATGTAAAAGTTTCATGCTGAATACCTGTGAAGTTAAATATCCATTTTTTTTGGAAAATGCGATTACCTAAAGTTTAATATTCAATAATAATCTGCAATGCAAGGATTTTAAATTCTAAACTATGCATTACATAAAAACTGCATTAATTTACATACTAGGCAGAACAAGAATTTAAATAGAAATAAAAAGAAAAATATTGTGACTTTGTGGGTTCTTAGAATTAAAAGTCCAATTTGCAGAAATTCCAAATGTTCTTTATTTGTAGAAATACACTTCGTAACAGCAGAATTACTTCATATATATATATATATATATATATATATATATATATATATATATATATATATAACACCATCTACCAAGGTCGATGTCGACACAGCGTTCTGATTGCATCAGGTCTCGTAACAACAACACTCTACAACTGTTTACTTCTTACTGTACTTACTACTGTTCACGACGTACTCTTGGCGAGTCGTCGCCTTCTTAAATACCTCATTGATAAATTCGAGAGATTTCTGTAACAATCACTAGATATTGATTACATCAAGTCTCGTAACAACAACACTACAACTGTTTACTTCTTACTGTGCTTACTACTGTTCACGACGTACTCTTGGCGAGTCGTCGCCTTCTTAAATACCTCATTGATAAATTCGAGAGATTTCTGTAACAATCACTAGATATTTCTGGAATAAAGAAGACATCGAAAGTTCTATAAAACAATCAAGTGGTCGCCAGAATGTTCCAATTACCTCACTTATCTGTGTCGGTAAGTCTTATCTCAGTGATACACTATCCGACCGTTATCTTTATTTGCAGGCTCTTTGTGTACACAAGCCGCGCTAATCTCTCGGCACCGAACTTTCTGTGCTTTTCGCCGCGACAATAAGATCACATTTTGATAAATACTATAGGAATGATTTCTGTCCAGCTTTTACAGTAAAAGTCAATTACAAGTAAATCAACTAATGATACTTATTTATCCAAGTTACAGGATAAACATAGTACTGCATAACTGGAAACATGTACAGTTTACTGCGCCATAATGAATACGAGTAATCATCGTATTTTAGCCATATATGTATCTAAAGCACTAAGACGAGTCTAGAATACTATACTTTAAAAATTAAATTAAGTGTTAAAATACCTTGCAAAATAAGTCTGCATATTCTTTATGTAAGTTGGGAGGTCTGGAGGGTAGACAAGAACCTCACGCCATCTTCGTGATACCTATAAATGAAGCGGAGCTGTAGAAAAATAAATAAGCAAAGACTTAGCACACTCTTGAGCTAAATAACAGCAGAACGTTGTACACAGGTGGATATTGTTGTGCAGGTTTCCAGATTTGGACGTCTTACTTTGGATACGACTTATGCATAGCACAGAAAAAAACTCACCTTGCCATGTGGTGCAGCAAATGTTAAGTGCTAGTGGCCTAAGCCAGTCTCTACCAACACATTTAAGACTTTCGCTAGCTAGACTAATAGCAACAAGTTTCTAACAAAACATAGTATGTTTTTAGTTCCTTATAATTAATAGTAATAATAAGGGCTGACGTTAGATATAATGGTTATTTGCTATGAATTTTTTTCTAGAAACTTGACGTCATTCCGAATAATCTTCTAGTTGCTTTCTAACATCGTACATACGGGTGAGTAGTTTGCACTAAAAGATGGCCAAATGACTATTTTTAATTTTTTAAAAGATTTTTTCCATTATATACAAACAACTAAGTATAGAAAACGTAACTGAGAGTTTCATTATCATGCATGAGTCACTATTTGTCAAGAACTTATTCTACTGAATAATCCTAAGTATTGCATTTATCGTGCAGAAACTAAATCGCTACACTAAATCTTTAGCTTTAGCGCAGCGTTCTTTCAAGACTTTTTTGATACATTACTGTAGTCCAATAACTGAAACACCGTAGAATTTAAGTGATTGTAAAGTAGTTTTTCACGCTTAATTCGTGTGTCAGTCTGCTGTGCATTCCAAACCAGAATTCTCATTGATGTAAACAGAAACACGTGCTTCTGCTTTATACGAACCTAAGCACGCAAATTTACGTCAATGTGAAAAAGTGTTAGAAAATATAATTTTGTTAATTATGCCTGCGTTTTGCTAACGCTGAGAGTACCTTGCTTGTGAACTACCAACTGTATGCACGATTTCTACTTGTATTTGTAGGAAATCGGCAATGGATTCCGAGGTGCTATTGAGCACCGAATTAAACACAAAATATAAGCTAACAGTCTATTCATAATACGTTAGCACACGTAAGCTAAGTTCAAGTCAAATTTTATGATTTAGTCACTGTTTGAATTTATAAATACCAACCGTTTAAACACAAAAACGGGAAACCACTAAAAAGTGGCACAAAACGAATATTAATGTATTAAACTCATTATTATAAAAATAGCCGTCGAGTGCAGAAGTGCAAATTACAAAAATAATATACAAGTCTACATGAGTTTCAATGAAAAGTGTAACTAAAATGCTCATATCGATACCAGTTGACAGCTGATTCAACTTCAGTGAATTTGGATTTGGCTGAAGATTGTGATTAACGTTCGTAAAAGGTTCATTTCCGCTTGCTCATAACATCGATTGTTACTTCAGGAAGTAATCTGAACTATAATTCACTCGCAGGCTTTTTCGTAGAAGCAACATTGTTCTGCTGTGGGTGACACCTAGTTAGGTGATAGCAATATAGCAAGCACGTGTGATAGCAAGATGCAGCTATTAGGAGCGGGGTTCGCCAACTTCTTTTGCAGATTAACACAGATAATTTATTTACAAGGACAGGCACTCTAGTTTGGAATGGCGTCACATCTCTCATGTAGTGCACGTGAAACTTCACTACTGGCTTCATGTCCCTCTACGTTTATGAATAGAGCCCAGATTTGTAAGCCCTATCAAATGGTCAAATAAGCAAGCATATGGGCACAAAAAATGAAACAAATAAGCCCCAAAAATAGGCAAATAAAACATAAAAATGCAATCACAAACGTATTAATTCGTAGAATTCTTGCCTTGCTTAAGCTTGTTACAATACATGGGGAAGGTCATCTTGAGATTTTATTGTGTGCAGCTCTTGCGTTTGTCAATGGATTTTTTATACATGAAAAGGTCTCTCAACGGTACATGACGTTACTGGAACATGTAACAAGCACCACAGTTCTTCTTGAGTGAAATCCTCTGTGCCAGAAAGATTTTTAGAAGTTTTATAGTGTTTCGTAACCAGGGTTTTTCGTTAATACCTTACTCAGTTTCTCAAAGGCAGTTTTAACAATACCGCGAGATTCTGAAGACAACTTTAATGAAATTTCATCAAAGAAAGTGAACGTTTCAAGGTATTATTTCGAGCTTCCAAATGTGTTGTAATACCTAACAGGATTCCCGTAAGGGAGGGGATCCGTCTCCTTCAGCTGTCGAGGTGCGGGCGCTGCGGACCCTTAGCACTCGTGGTACCTCTGATGTTACTAGAGGAACCTCGGGACTATCATTCTTCGAGATCCTCCCTGAATGTGAGTTGTTCGGATTGGGTTGGACTCGAGGGGGCAGTGTATTCCCGACATCCACGGGGAATTGGGTACCTCCGGCCAGGCTACGGCCACCGGAGGGGGTAGAAGGTTGCCTCATAAGTCCCGGGTACTATTAGACTGCAGAACTAGTAGACGGTGTGCTAGATCACCAGGCGGCCCCACCGAGGTTTTCGGTAGTCTTCCCTGCGGGGTTGACGCGCGTAAGTGGCGTATCCACTTCCATCCCGTCTTAACGTTGTGCTCAGCGGGGAGCTTTTTAAGAAATCAGTCATTGCCCTATGGAAAGAGCCCCGGAGTATCCATCGCTCCCGGGTAGGAGGCCCGGATCCTTGGTCCTACAGGTCCAGGACTAATGGGAGTAGAACCTCTGCACCTAACTCACTGTAATAGCAGGATATATTCTGTCTTATCTTGGATGCCAATATTAGCAAAACTTTCCTGTGCTGTGGCAATGCTGCTTGCATCTACTGCATCTAAGGAGTACAACACTTTTTACTTCATTGAAATGTGCTGCGTGGTAAAACACAGCCTTCAACCAAGAACCCTATCGAGTTAAAACTGGCTGAGGAATTTAAGACAAACTTGGAAGGACTTTCTGAAATTTTTTTAACTCTAATCGGTGACAGTACACTTTCTTTACCTTAGAGGCAAGAAAATCCACGTCTTTATATTGGCTCCTAACTGTTTAGGCGAGACGATGTAAACCGTCCGAATGATAAAATGATGGCTAGGAGTGAACGTTATTCTTCTTCTTCCTCTGACATCAAGGATTAGGCTAAAACCTGTTCCGGCTTACAATTGGGCCGCACCGTGGCTCAGTGGTTAGACCGCTTGGCTCTCACCAAGGCGGCCCGGGTTCGAACCCTGACGGCCGCAAAGTGAGATTTGTAGTGGACAACACGGCGCTGGGGCGGATTTTCTCTGCGATCTCCGATTTCCCTCGCCATCTCATTCCACCGGTGCGCCATCTTCATCTCATGTATCATCAGTATCATCGCCTGCGGTGCCATATGTAGTAAAAGCGGGCGTTAAACAGTACACATTTCATTTTCTCACATCCCTCCATCTCTTTCCAGGTCTTCCTTTAGATGGACTGGTAATCCATTCAAGTAAACTCTTTACTCAGAAGTCTCACATAAAAATTAGGAGTGAAAATTTACTTTTAAATTTGCATGATTGGGATAAAATACGGCATTTTAACTAAAAAGCATAAAATAAGTAAGCAAACCCCTTATTTCAGCAAAAAGCACTTATAATCACTTCGCTTAGAAATCCAGGCTCTATTTATGAATGTTTCATAGTGCACTTGTTATTACTTGAAGTGTGGTAGAAGTTATTTACATCAGTATTGTAACGAGAGTGGACTACTGACAGATGAGAAAGTAATCGAGTCTGATAACCCGTCGAGTATTGTAATTTGATGTTATTATACGTATATCGTATAACATTCTATCTAATTTGATAAAAACTATTTTTATACTTAAAATTTGTACGATGGTTATATACAATACTTTTCTGGTCGATGGTTGGATGTAGAATTATTTAAACATAGTTTGAAAATAAAACTGCAGTAGCTAAGAAAATCATGGGAAATAATTCAGTGCCTGTGAAAGACAATCATGAATTGCTTATCCTCAACATCAGGAGGAATTCATTTAATACATTGCGTGGACGTTACAATAAATGTACACAACAAATAAATATTAACTTTGATTTATTTTGAAGTTTCAATAGGTCATTACGATAGTTGATTTGATTTACGCAATCAAAGTAGATAATGAATTCTAAACATCCATTTTCGTATGTATTTGTAACTATCTTCATTCATATTAGGTGATTCTAACTACTCATTCACTAAACTTTAACCTGTCAAGCAAAGTAAATACTCCTTTGTTAGTACAACATTGTAAAGGTTTTCTTATAATTCAAGGTGTTATTAATTTCTATATGAATATTATCTTTAATATTTACAAGGTATCGCAGACGATTTCAATAAACATTGTTCTCCAAATAGTCGCCAAAGAAGTCATAGACGGATCTTGGAGGCCTTTGCATGTCTCAATTTTCAAGGCGAAAGAAGAACTTGTGCTGTGGCACCGCACCTTATGGGCTGCCCCAGTGTAATCTTAAAGCCAATTTCATGGAAAAATTAATTTCTACTCTAGTTGAAATGTTAGAGTAATCGTTTGAGAATGCGCATTGTTGACTGGCAGATTGTAGTAGCAGAAATGGAGATCATTTGCGAACACAATGTTTGGAAAAAAAAAAAAAAAAACTAAATATTTTCCTGTGTTGTATAAAATGACATAATTATTAGCATTAACCTCATGACATGATACAATTAATGTTTACAACTGTAAACACTTTGCTTACACTGAATCGCCCAGCGTAGCATTTGTTGTAACTCGTGATTACATTAGGATTCCCTTCGCATTTTTCATTCTTAAATGAGGGGAAACAACGGTATTTTCTATGAAAGATTTCCAGTTTCTACTATCTTACAGGCTATAGAAATTTCTCAATATCTGCAACAAGATTAGGAGGTATTTAAAGCTTTATCATGATTATGGAACAGCTTCCTCGATTATTTCTTATGATGTATCTATAATTTTGTATTATATCTAAATTTCCCTTTACACTCTGTATCCTGTCGTATTGTAATCCGCGGCTGCAAGAGAAACAAAATGACATTCCTGGGAGACAGCATACACATTAATTACTAAACGGTGATCATGGAAAAGGAGAAAAGGAGAGAGAAATGTTAACAAATTTTGTAACAAACATTTATTATGGCACTTTACAGTATAAATTAAATATTTACATATCTATACAAAACAAACTTGACATTTAACGATCAAAATTGTAGGAAAGATATTAAAACCTTCTCCAAGAACCTTTACAAAACGTGAACACGCTTGTGACCAGATAGCCATTTTAGCATTATCACCTGCAATATCCAGGAAATGGTAAAGCAAACACGATCCATAATTTGTGCTACCAGTCACGAATCCACTGCTTCTATCAAGTTAGCACCAAGCATGTGGATGTTTAAAGATAACCTTAGTTTGTCATGGAAGACTACAATTTTGAAAGAAAATAAACAATACAAACTATTTAAAACTAGCTCTAAACAGACTAGAAACAAATCAATTAGTGACAATTCTCTTATTCCATATCTTACACCATTGTCTGGTAGTGTCCCATAAGTCAGCATTAAACTGTTTAAAACTGTTAAAATGGATAGGGGGATCTTTGTGGTCTAGATCTTAGAGTGTAGTTAGTGCCCTTTCTCAACTATCGATGATTACATTTTAGGTTCATTTCTCTTTTTCTGTCACTATCTGAAAATTATTCTACTTAAAACTAAGCTTATGTCACAAAATAAATTAAATGTTTAATCAAAAATATAAGGGTGATTGGTATAAAATTTCACAAGCATCTTATCTCTTAGATGAACCAGTAAATCTAAATGGATTATCTTTCTGAACATGCAGCAAAAAGGGCCCGCAACGCTACGACTATATAAATTGTCTTGGAAGACTAAAAAGTTGATTGTTTTAGACCAGTAAACTCAAGAATTTTTATATACTTTTACATATTTTGGTAGTTTTCAGTAAATTAACTTTTGTTTAAATCACTATTTATTATAAAATAAATCTTTAAAAGTTAAATCAATAATGATAAATATTAATAAATTCAAGTAAATTTACGTCGGTTATATTAAATGCTGAAGCAAGCTCGAGTAACTAATCCCTATATTTTGTACATTTTCCGGAATTTTCCTCACAAGTACCACAAGCTTTTACATTTAAGTCTTATTCAAGTACTTTATAATTTCTCAACATCTAATTTTAGGGTACAAATCAGTGGTTCAGGATTCCGGCTGTCGAAATGTGGTTCCGAGGCTCGATTTCCAGCTCTAATGTAATTTTTGTATTAAAACACTAAACTTAATTTGGGAGTTTTGGAGGGCCGCGCCGTGGCTCAGTGGTTAGACTGCTTGGCTCTCACCAAGGCGGCACGGGTTCGATCCCAGGCGACCGCAAAGTGAGATTTGTGGTGGACAACACGACGCTGGGGCGGGTTTTCTCCGGGACCTCCGGTTTCCCCCGCCATCTCATTCCACCGGTGCTCCATCTTCATCTCATGTAAGTATCATCAGTGTCACCGCCTGCAGTGCCGTATGTAGTAAAAGCGAGCGTTAAACACTACACATTTCATTTCATTTATTCCCTATACCCAACGTCGATCTGAGTCCACAGAAGCTATAGGTCATTTCACTCCACCGCTATCATCCTAATATTGGAGGCAACGCACTCCGCCCTCTAGTCATCTCAGTAATGAGTTCATATTTGGTGGAAAGAGTTACCCTTGAATTTCATAGATCCTATGGGGAGCGATTTAGACATTTAATGTTAGATGAACTAGATTACAAATAAAAATCCCTTAGTTTGTTGAGTATTATATAAATATCTAAAATTAACAATTTTATTTATAACTCCAAAGTTACAATCCCTTCTCGTACTAAGCACTATTAAGAATAACCCATGGCGCTGTTACAATGGCCCCTTCCTGCAGCAGTTAGCATTCGGTTTTTTGTCCACTTAACAGATATTGTTTTTTTTTTTTCCACATTAAATGGGCCACCTTTATAAAACTTGGCCGCTAACGTGGTGTTTTGCTCTCCATCTACTTCGCGTACCGCAGTCAACGACGCTATCTCCAAAGGTAATTACTGTACCTAATTATAACTTCGTCACCTGCAGGTAATGGAGGCTCTGGATAGTTTAAGAAGACTGCAACAGTTTGAAACATTTCCACCCTAAGGACCATGTGGAAATGTGTAACACATTTCAAAAGGATTAGATTTATAACCAAAAAATCAATGTTATACTTTTCTAAAATGATTATAATTAAAAGCATGTTTATTTGCAGCACTGGAAAGTCCAGTTTTGAAGATGGATTCACAAGATATACAGACGATTAAAGTTGGAAGGTGGGGTTTTGAGTTCAAATAATTGTCATTTCAAATATTCTTGCCTGAGTACGTCGATTTTGTACGTTGAAACTGTATAAAAGAGCTCCTTGCATATGGGACTGTGGAGAACCCTAATAAAGGCAAAATGATAACATGGTTTAAGACTTTAGTGAAGTAACAGCAGAAACTGAATGAAGTCGCAGGATTGACGGACAACCATACTTCTTTACTGAGGGCGGCTCAGGTGGTGAAGAATTGAATGCAAAGAGAAAATGAACTATAAAGCAGCTGACATAACAGTGGAACATTTAAATGGTGTGCAAACAGAGAAGTAAGCTTTCTGACTATATTCGTGCATTGTTACGATCACAAGTTGAATTTATCACACACAGTTAAGCGTATATTTGTAGAATGTTGTTTGCAAACCTCAGTAAACTTGTAGCATTATTTGGCAATTCATAAAAAATTATTAGACAACTTAAGAAAGAATATATTGTATGTTAATAACGCTGTCAGTTGTTAGGATCATAGTTGCTGGTGTGCTAGAATTTAGTCGTGCAGGAGTTCTTTTTGCATGCCAATAATTACCGACACTGGGCTGTTGCTTTAAAGCACACTTAGAAACCACCATCCTGGGCTGGGTTTGAACTAGCGACGTGATATGTGATGAAAAAACAAGAATGTTTCGAACAAAACTTAGGAACTAGGAGAGGGAAAAATGTGACAAATCTGCTTCAGCCATATCTGGACTTGATCTGTAAATGCCAATTGTAAAGGAGTGTAGCTAGTGGGTAAAGAAACATTTCCTTGGACAAAAGTGAGCACAGCGAACCCTAATCGTAACCGGTCAGCGGGAAAATGTAGCTTAAAAGAGCGACATAATGACACGAGTATCACTCTTACAAAAAACAAGCAGTCTCATTCCCTACTAGTTGAACATCTAGTAAAAGACATGCTGCTGAGTTCATAACACAGCAAGCATTATAAAATGTCATATAAAAATATATTGGCACCCAAATAAAAGAGTCGACATATACGCTTAACAATACAAATACAACATAGATGTAATGGTAGTATGTATATACAGAGAACAAGATCTGCTGTGGCTAGTGCGTATGAACTCTCTACTTCATACAAAGAAATAACCGAAGAAAAACAAGAAGCTAAATTCCAAACACTATTAGATGAACCTACTCATGAGCATGACGTGTTTTACCCTATGTCTGTCTGGTAGAATGAGCATATAATTTCAAAATTTTCAATAAGATAAGAATTTAAGAACTGAATCACATTCGTGACCATTACCACACGGTCGTAGCCGTGAAGTACAGCAGAGTGCATAATATCTTGCCAAAATAATGTGTAGGGTTTACACTGGTAAGGAAATACTGAAGCGCGTACTACATACCGGCCTTCCTCGAAACATATTTAAAACCCTGTCTACCCTTAAATTCGCTTAACCGCCCCATTCATTGACCATAGGGTTAACTTACAGTTTCCTTATCTCTACCCTGATTTAACATATGGTAGTTTATTGCAATTATTTCTATTCTACTGTCATTTCTTAATTTATTTATTCATTTTGGTCAATAAAGTCAGGCGAATTACAAAACTGCTCATAAATACACGTCCACTGCTTTTACTTATCCTTCGTCTTATGCTACTGCAATAATTGATGGACTTTATCAGGACTCAGCGAAACTAATGTGATGTTTGTTCATGTTAATCTAAACCACAGCCCGTTACTTTAAAACGCGTACTTAAAAACACCCGTGTTACTTCAAGCACTGCAACTCGCTCTATTCTAGTGTACCTACAGATAAAACAGCTATACTTAATGTTTATTTAAGTTATATTTTGTTAGGCTGACTTATGAGACACTTACAATTTCGGTTCTGATTAAAATAATTATACATAAATGCAACAAATGCACACTCACACTAAATTCAATGTCGCTTCAGAATATGGAATCTCAAAAACTGATTTTATAAAAAGCTAGTAACGCTCGAATGGTACTTCACCATGCGCTCACTTACCATCCAAATCCACAATAAAACGTTTTTTGCAAAATAACGTTTAAGATACCGATAACCTTTTGACGGTTTACCAGTACCATAAATACAATAACGTCTTTTACCGCGATAGTGTTTTTGTCGCAGTCACTTGTTGGATCTTGCTAAAAACACAAAGTGGCTCGCTTCCTTAGATCGTTCTATTTAAAAGAATTTGACATTATTTGTTAAATCATGTTATTAGTTTTCATGCTGATAGAAGCGTAATTTACAGTAGAAATAGAGGCTGGAATTAAGCAGCCACGACTGACAAGTATATTTCCGCATTGAAAACATGGTTATCAGAAATCGATATTTTTTGGATTAAGGTCACACCAACTACAGTTTATATGTGATGAACGTCTTTGTCTTTCGTTCCATAAGCATATAACCTCTTGAATGAGAACTAAGTCATAGTTTTGTGATAAAACAAAGTCATTTTTGAAACTATTGTACCCGATACTGACCGTAAATCTGCACGCTAAATCATTCAGAATATTGCTTTAAGTTATTGTATTTTCGTTATCGCAGTCATTGATGTTATCGCTTACGGTGGGTCACAATAGGGTGTACAAAAACTAATTGTCAATACAATGCTCTTGGTATGTCAATATAACGCATTTGTGTCTATTAATATCTCAACTTGACAAAGTCATGTTTGTTTCGTTAACATGATTTATATATAAAAAAAAAAAAAAAAAAAACTATATGTTAATGCGATGTTTAAGTGAACTTAGGCTACTTGATAAACATTTACACATTGTAAATACCAGAGAATTAATTATAAACTCACTCTTAACATGTGTGCGTACATTAATGATCCAATCATCACTGTCCCTTTACCTTATTGGTGAAAAGTACAGTACTGGTGAAAACATTACGAATCAACTGTCAAAAGCGTTACGAGTAAAATGCTTATGGGTAAGGTTTCTTTCGGTTCAAGCACAACTTTTCAAGAGGTTTGCTTTGTATTTATCGATGGATTGTTCCAACTGTGTTTGGTTACAACGCAGACACAGTTGCTCTATCCAATAACTAATTTTGGCACACTATGCTAAAAAATATTGGTCACTTTGTTCCAAGTCAACCCCAGTAAATAGTGAATTACTTTACACGCTAACGTAGCTCTGGGGAACATTAGGCTCAAAGTGTAAACAGCCTGTAGTAGCCACTGGTATACAAGAGGACACGGTTTCACTGCTATATTAATTTTATTTGTCAATAATCAGTTTTACTAAACATTAAACTGCAATATAATTACATGGCCAACTGTAGCACAATTATAACTGATTCTTATCAGTTCTTCCTATACCTTCAAAAAACTTCTTTTGCTCGTTAACATTTTTTTTTTATTTTGCGCCCTTTCCCAGTGTCAGGCTTTATGTTTGAGGTACACAAATACAGATACCAAGTTCTTACTGGTATTTCTGGTACGTTCAGCTGTTTTTATATTGTACAGTTTGGAAAAGAACTGTTCACACATAGGTTGATTGGAATGTTGCAATGCGACGGCTTGCATACAGATTCGGAAACAAAAATCCCGACTTTGACTTTCTGGTGGCTAAACAGAAAAGAGGTTGCAGAAAAACCGCCATTCATAATCCCTTTAAACCCGGAAATCTCGTACCAAATTCTTTGCGAAGGCGTTCTATTTGTGATCTGTATTTCGTGTTCAAAACACTATAATTGTGTTAGGTAATAGCTATAGATTTTCAAAGTGACTATGCTTTCACATTATCAAATAGATTAATAATCAAGTTTTCCTTTCCTTGTAAATTGAGGTTCATAACATTCAAATATACAGCCAAGTCTGCCAAGAACTCTTCTATATCACATATCCATTTATTATTACACATTTCTACAATTTCTAATTGTATTTTTATAAATTCAACCTTTTTACAGATGTTAAAAGAGCGCTTCAGCATATTACTTCAACTTATCATCTTAGACAACTGTAGTAAGTCAAGTCAGGATAATCAGAACCAATATTCTGAGAAACTAATGGAATTGTCCGTGAAGAAGTCCTAGTGAACGGATGATATTAACTGGGTGAAAAACTACTAACGTTTACAATGGTGAAGATTGTGCACGCAGTACCTCAAACGAATAATGCAATGGATCGCTTAAACATCCTCTGGAAGCACTCTGTTCTCTATTACGCACTTTCTTAATTTACCTAAAAATCCATTTTGTCGTACTACCAGTGAGGGTGCTACATCCGTCGAAACAGAGACCAAATAACGGAAGCTCAAATTTTTAATATTGTGTTTAGACGTCCTTCAAAAACATTTTCTCAGCTTGTGTAATTCTTTAAAGACAGCATATCTAGAGGTCCTCAAAATATATTACAATCAGAACCAATTCACCTAATGAAAAGGACCAGTTGCGCCATGCCTTTCTGATTTGTGGTTTCATCCAGAGCTAACGAAATCTGGTTGATAATTGATCCTCCGTGTTATGAGCCATTTCCATTATCCCCTTTGACAAAGAAATAAATCAAAAAATAAAGCAGTACAATACCTTTGAAGGCAACTACCAGCTATTCTGCAGCTGTTAGTAGACATTTCTTTACAAATTCGCATTCTGACTGCAAAGTTCCTTGCGATGTTCTAACTAGCGCGTACAAGCGGTGATGCTTACAGCAGTGGAACATACATCATCTGACTACGTTTTTCTTTTGCCTTCAGTTGTACAGAGCTTTTTGTTTATCCCTGATAATTTATCACCGCCAAATGAGCATTTATGCTTGGATACAATATACTTCTTATATTAAAGTGTGTAACAAACTGCAATTGCAGCCTTGTCTTATAGAATAAATAAAGTATATGCTGTCCCACCCACTATTAAATATTTATTTTTAAGTATTGGTTGAAGTCATTATTGCTTGTTTCGAGAAACACGCCGGTACATGCTACTCCAACTCCGCAACTGAACCAGTGGTCACTAAGAAGTGGAAGTAGCAGAATAGCTTTACATTTGGGTAGTAATGTTCGTCAGGTCTGAGATAGAGAGAGCCAATAGCTAGAGCGTGAAACAGCAGAGCTAACACGGTCTCCTGCGAAGTGACCGTCTGAACTATACACACGGCAAAAGAGGTTACGTACCGATATTGAAATAAACAAGGGGACAAGAGACGTGAAATTCAGAAAAAATAAGTGCGAGTAATAGTTCTGTTTATCTATAGGGCGTACATACATTATCTTATAGCACATAAATTAAAAGCATCCCACACAAAATAACTAAGAAGGGAAGTAAAAATATTTTCTTTGTGATCCTTAGTGCTTTGACCAGTACTGTGTTTACTACACTAGTCTTAAGCAAAAATTGACTAATAATAATTCAAAATGTCTTATTTAGTATACATGAAAATAACCACTCTATTGGTTAAAAATCAAAATGAAGAGGACATCTTTCCACATGCTAACTTTAGGGAGAACATATGAGTAAAGCTAACGAATTCTTCATTGAGACTTTCAAAATACAGTTTGTTACAGCCATTCCCTTGAATGTGCAAAAAGTCGACAATCTTATCTTGTTAACCACGAAACTCTGCAGGTGATAACTTTATTGCCTTTTGCTAAACCACCATAGTGATATGAGTGCTAACATAACCGTTTCAATCCAAATATTAACCACCAGTTTTGGAATAAAATATACTTGTATACTTTTGCTAAAAGTAGTGGTTGATAACAAAACAGATTGATTTTTCATGTTTTAAAACAGCCTTTTCAAACTGGAACTATATTTTTATGAAAAAACAAGTTTCCTCAAGCTATGCACATGCAACAACCCATTTAATAATGTTTTTATTTTTTTGGCGGGACACTTTGAACAACATTGTTGCAATTCACATCTTTCTACTATTTGAAATATTGTTATCTTTACTGAAAGCAATCTGTTGTCACTGTTTACAATATACAATAATTTTCAAAGATGAGGATTGATTTTGTTTTCCCAACACAATTTATCCTGAATGAAAATTGACCTCTAGCACCAGAGTAGGAGGTGCAATTCTTTATTAGTAGATATGTTTGAATGATACAAGTTATTCTGTCTTCTAAAAGACTGCTTTTTATTATGAGTACAATTATTCTTTGCCCAATGTGTAAGGGTTCCTCATACCCTAAATAAATATTATCTCTCATAAAATAAAGCAAAAATTTGCATATATGCATTATAGCAAACATAAATTATATTTACTTTGTAAAATTTAATTCAAGACGCTGCCTTGAATTTTCACTTTGATTCAATCGATCAAAAACATACTACTATAAGCAGTTGTGAGGGAGGTGTAACATGGAGAAGTCATTCCACATATAGTGAAGAAGCTGCATGTGCATTGATTGTGAATGCTTATGTAACAGTGGGCCATCTTTCTCGTACTTCTTCAATCACATTTTCGATCCTATTACCACATAAGCTTTCCAATGTACTAATAAACACAATCAAAACATAAATAAGCTTAATATTTCACTTAATTTGTATTCAATTTCCTAATAAATTGTATTATACTTTATTCAGTTTCATATAACTGAAGCTTTTTCCGACTTTCTTTTCTGAATTCAGCTTATTCAAAAGATGGCACAAGTCAAAGTACATAAGCATTATAAAATCAGACATTTAGTGCTGGCAAATGTTCTATTTTTCTTGTCATTTCAATGCAGCGGAAACACAGAGTATGATGATTCCACGTAAAGCATGAAATTCAAATGTATCTTTGCTTTTTATCTATTAGAATAGCAGAAATGTTCATAGCAAAATTTCTAGTGGTATTTTATATTCTATAATTCATAAGTCTGAGCTATTCATTGCACTGGAAGAGGAGACTTATTGATAATTTCCATAATGGCAGTGATATTTTTTAGAAAGATTGAAAATACTAAAAGGAAGGCTGTACATAATTCCATCTGCTTATCAACAAGGTTATAACTTTTGCATTTTGTCTTTATTGGCACAAATCTGAATATTTTCTGTTTTTTTGGAGGCCTCAACACTATTATGTGCAAATAAATACTTTTCTCTTTAAATGACACTATGAGGGTTGTCCGCATCCTTCACTAGTTTTAACCTTCTAATTGCTTATTAACGTACAATAAATAATAGTCTCAGCATTAACAGTGAAAAAAGAAATTATGCTTTACCAGAGTTCCGCATCCCCTATATAATGGAGCAATCCCATAAAAAATGCACTTTTTTGCAAACTACTTTTTCAAATTTACATTGATTGATTTGACATGCATAATTCTGACTGGAAATCAGTTTTCATTAGTGCACTAACAGTCTTTCAACTATCATAGAGATTTGTGAACCAATAAAGTACAGCATGAGAACATATTAAGTTGGCTAAAGCAAGAATGTGTACAGTTGCTTATGCTTTTAAAATATTTTGATTTGCCTACCCCCTAAATTATCCACTCTTTGGTTGAGACATTTTATCTGCTTTATGTAAAAACTTAAATTACTTTATATATTCCTCAATTGGCATTCCATCTCTCCAGGTTTCTCTAACTCACATTCTCTAGATTTGGACTCTATTGCCTCAAAACATTATTTAAATGAAATACCTGAGCCTTAACACATATTAAATTAAGTTTTGATTACTTCTTAAGAACTTCACAAGGGCACATTATAACAGCCTCTGTGGAAAATACACAGTAATACTTTCAAAATCTGAGCAGATTTCATGCTATTTAATAAAATGTTTTTTTTTTTTTTTTTTTTTTTTTTTTTTTTTTTTTTTTTTTCCCAAATACTTGATATAAAATAGAAATTCATACATAATATCCTCCTTGCACAGCTAATTTCTTATATTCAGCAAGTAAAAAGGTTCCAGGTTAATGCTATGGATAGCTTTCAACCATTTATATAGTAGATATACAAAGATTTTGCAATCTCTTCTTAAAATTTATAATTCTTTAGTTTGAATTGGTTTTAATTTTAAATTAAAAAAACATCTACCAAATGAATCAACCAAGTAGAAATTAAAGGAGTTTCTATTCTACTTACATAAAGAGCATCTATTATTTTATTATGGAATCATAGGTATTCTGTAGAACCATGTTCAATTTAATAAACTTCTGGGCATTAGAAAGTTGCTTCACTTCCAGATTTAGGAGTAAGAAGATACAAATAACTGATTAGCATAAAACCTTGAAATAATATATAAATGTTTTTCAACTGCCTTTACGTCAAGGGTATTTCGTTGGTTATTTTCTAGAGAGTACGAAAAACCCAAGTAACAATAATTTTTCATTCCTTGATTTCTGAAAACCTATATCATCTTAGTAGGTAGGGCATGCTCCCTTCTTTCTTTCTTGTATGTCCCTTTTTACAGAGAACAAATATTGACAATAACACATTTCAAATGAAAGAAAGAAAAAACATTCATCACTTCTTTGTGATTCATCTATTTGAAATAGGAATAAGAAGCATGTAGTGAAAGGAATAGTTAAAGTAACAAACACTTGTTGCTTGATAATCTATAATCTTATTTGCCAGAAAGGAAACTCATATGATACTTGCTGCCCTAGGTGATTGCCATTATATGTGTGCAGCTTTATATGCTCCATTACAAAGATTATCAAGGGCTGCCATATGCAGCTCTTAGAAAGCTTCATTATATTACTGAAATGCACTGTAGATCACTTTTAATCCATGATATTTTGGAGCACTTAAGAACCAACCTGCAGCCTGAAACTACATGAGAGTTTATTGCACATTTAGTGCTTCCTCACAGCAGCATAAAAAGTCCTTGAATCTTCTAAGTTGTTACGCATTTTTCCAAACTTAACCTAACTTCCCAATCCAGGATTGAAGTACAACTGTAATAATAACTATTAAGTTTAAATGATACTTGCAACTCCTTAGATTGCATCAGTGTTGCTGTTTTTTGGAATTTAAGTCTCCATTTTGTTTTACATGAAATGAATTAAGCTATTACATCGAAGCACACTAAAATGTCTCTGTATTAGACTGAAATAGAATCAACCTGGACACAAAAGTAGTGCTGACCCAACTGTGCCACCAGATCAATAGGTGCTCTGATCATATAAAACAAGAAAAGATGTAGAAAATCCAGGACAAGAAAATGCATATCACTGCTCAGATTTAAGATAAAGCACCTATACCATGAAAATTCCATGTTGAGACATACATCCTTTCTGTTAAGTGTCATCTTTTCATAACTAAATGTGCTATTAACATCAACGTTAATGTGTACATTCTTGTTTGATTTGTATCATAATTGCCGATCATTAATTAATAATTAAAGCATTGTGTATCTTGTAAAATAGTGGTTTTGCAGATGGTAAATTTTCTACATCCCAGAGGTTTCAATTTTTGTATGACGACTTATGGAGCTATGGTTTATAATTTAATATGTAATTTATAACTACGACCAGTATTTTACTGACGTTGCATACTGTGTTAAACCAGGTTGTGCTAACTTCACATTGTTACCAAAACAGCAAAGCACTAAAATACATTTTTCGCCCGCCTCGGTAGTGTAGATGGTGGCGTGTCTGCCTCACGTTCAAGAACTCCCGGGTTGGTCATCTTCCACTTCTCACTCCACCTGCCAATGGCGTGGAGCTGTCGCTGTAGGGGGGCAGACAGTAGCGGACGTTCTTGTTCTGTGCCAGTATGACGTCGTCGGCATACTGACACATAACAGTGCGAGGTTCCATTGGTAGATCAGACATGTAGGCGGCGAAGAGTAACGGAGACAGAACACTGCTTTCCGGGACTCCAGCCGCTATGGGTCTGACAGAGGATAGCTTACCCTCGATTCCGCAGATAGCTTACCCTCGATCCGCACCCTGAAGGTGCGGTCCTTGAGGAAGCTGTTGAGTAGTGCCAGAAATGAAATGTGTCGTGTTTAACGACCGCTTTTACTACATACGGCACCGCAGCCGATGACACTGATGATACATCAGATGAAGATGGAGCACCGGTGGAATGAGATGGCGGGGGAAACCGGAGATCCCAGAGAAAACGCGCCCCAGCGCCGTGTTGTCCACAACAAATCTCACTTTGCGGTCGCCTGGTATCGAACTCGGGCCGCCTTGGTGAGAGCCAAGCGGTCTAATCACTGAGCCACGGCGCGGCCGAGTAGTGCAAGGTGGGGGGGTAGTTGTGCTTCTTTGAGTTTGAACAACAACCCCTGGTGCTACGTGGTGGCGAAGGCTTTTTCCACGTCCAAGAGCACCGCGATGGTATTGAGGTTTTCCTGGAAACCCAGGGCAACCTCCTGTGCCAGCCACAGTAGCTGCAGGGTAGTAGAGTGGCCCCGACGGAAACAGAATTGGTGATCCGGGAGGAGCAGCCTTTCCTCAAAAAGAGGAGCTAGTCGGGGAAGGAGCAACTGTTCAAATATCTTTGAGACGATTGGGAGTGGACTGATGGAGCCGTAACTTTCGGGAAAGACTGGATTCTTGCACGACTTCAATATGCAGACCAGCCTTGCCTCTTTCCAATAAGTTGGGAAGTGACGCAGGGTGAGACATGCGTTATAAATCCGCGTCAAGTGGATCACAGCTTTAGGTGAAAGGTGCTGGAGCATGGTAGCTGTGACGCCATAATGTCCAGGGGATTTATTTGGTTTCAGACTTTGGATCAGGGTGGCTACCTGTTTAGGGGTGACAATGGGGATGTGGATCTCCTCATGTGGGGGCGGTGTTGCCTCGTAGAGGTATTCCACCGTATCCTCAACATGTTCGGTGAACTCGTCGTCTTGGGGTCTTCCCTTGGTTCGAATTGACACTCTAGGTAGTCTGCGAAACATGTGGCTTTCTCCTGGTGCTCGAATGCGAGCCTTCCACGAGTGCCATGTAGTGGATGCAGGTATTCGGTCGGATCCCTCCTGAGGGAGCGGATGATACGCCAGGGCTGTTTTTCAGCAAGGTCAACCCTTTGCATGGTGTTTTCCCAGGCCACTGTGCGGGGCGCACAAAGCAGTCTTCTTGCCAGGGATTTGAACCGCCGGTAGACTGCCTCGATCCTGGGGTGGTGGAAGCACTGCCATAACTTCCGGACGGCTGCTTTAGCTTTAAACAACTGCCGGAGTTAGGGAGATATAGTTCTAGCATTATGGAGCTCTGATGGGATGCGGTGCGTGTGCGCCCGTACCACATATAGGAGATCTTGGGAGAATGTTGTAGCTGCCGCTTCCAAAGCCACGATAGAATCGATGCGTGGTCGCTGGTCTACGGTTTGGTTGAGATCAAGGACGGCTGCATCCCAGTCGACCTCGTATGTCCAGTCTGGTTTTAACAGAGCTGGCATGTCCACGTTCGAGTACACCACGAGGGTCGTGGTCGGAGTCGAAGTCGTTGACCGCAGAGAGGTCTAGATGATATGGAAGTTCTTGGTAATCATGATATCGAGAACGTCCGGCCTGCCGCGGGCCGGGTAGTACGTAGGCCCTCTTGGTCCATGCGCGATGAGGTTTGGGTTACCGCTGATGAGGCAGTAGAGCCCGCGCCCCTTGGCGTTTGTGGTGCGGCTGTGCCAGGGGGTATGCTTCGCGTTGAGATCACCTGCGATGCAGACCACTGGATAGAGGTTGAGGAGTGTGATGTAATCCGCCTCGTGGAAGCGGTGGTCGGGTGGATCATAGGCCACTATCAGCAGTGTGTCAAGCTCGCGGATGACGAGCCTGATGGCGCAAGCCTCTGCGTGCTGGAATGGAGGGAACGGGGAAGGTGTATGGGTAATGTGGTTTCGAATGAAAATGGCTGTACCGCCACCCCGTCGAACAACGCGATCTGACCGGTGGGTGGCGTAATTTGGCAGCGAGAAGTGCGAGGCAGCATCCAGGTGTGTCTCGCACCATCAATCCCGAAGGATTGTGCAAACTCAAGTTCGCTGGGGTGGTGACACCGGATGCCATTTGCGTTCCAAAATGCGGCAAGCCAAGGTCTCCGAACGAGTCGAGCGGCCATCACTTGGCTGATCCGGGATACAGCTCCTCCAGCGTTTGAAGCACAATGGAGTGATTTGCATGGGTGTTAGGAGGGGATTACTGACCTGCAGCTTGCATTTCCGCAGTGCAGGGAGGGCCCTTTAGATCAAGTCCCCAAACCACAGGGATAGGGCCTGAAATTCCTACAGGTCGGCTTGCGACACAGTGGCCGCAAAGCTGTTGACGTTGTGCCGGCATTCGCCGGTATTGGTGCTGCAGGCTCGACCGGGGTCGGTGTCTGCGGTGCTGTCGTAGCTGGTGCTTCAAGCTCTGGGGCACGAGCTGTGGTGGTTGTTGGCTGCTCCTGTGCCGTGGGCGGAGCAGTGGATTTCCCAGCCTTTTTGCTCTTTTCGCCCTTTTTACCCCCTGGTGAAGGGTACAGTGCTTCAGCCACTGTTGCCGGGCCTGGAGTCAGAGCTACAGGGGCAGCGGAGGTCGCCTCTGCCCTCTGTAGGGTGGTTTCGGCCTTCCTGAGGGCCGCTGCAAAGGACACACTGGGGCGGACTGTGGCCGTCTCTGGGTGTCCCTGGCGGCGGCTCTCAATGATCCTCTGCCTCGTCTCACAGCCCTTGTACACGCTGACGTCCTGCTGCTTACAGTTGGCACATTGACGCTCTTCAGGCGGCTTAGCGCAGTTCTTTAGTACATGGGGGCTTGCGCATCTCAAGAATGCGAGCTTTCGCTCGCACACAGCGCTTGAATGGTGGAACCCCATGTACCGATGGCTCTGCACTGTTCCCTCTCTGCCGTGAAAGCGTTCCACTCTCACGACGGTGAAGATGATCCCACTAACCAGGTCCATGTGCTGAACTTGGGCCTCCCGCACCTTGTCCACGAGGATGAGGGAAAGAGGCATGGGAACTTTGACCGCTCCTTCGTCTGAGGCAATGGTCTTCCTCAGTTGGGCAACTGAAATTGGTTCAATGTCGTACAATTGGTTCTCGTCAGGAGTACTGTCAGAGTCTAACCCTCTGATGATACGCCTCACCACGTGTGGGCGCTGAGGCGAGTAGCTGAAGAACGGGATTTTAAGATCCGGCAGTACAGCCTTCGCCGCCTCGTGGTACTACACGCTAGAGGTGTGAATATGCACCTTTTTGGGTCCCCTTCGAGCCTCAAACTTATGTTTGAGGCGTGAGGCCAGTTGGCGCATTACTCCCACATGATTGGGGAATATATCTGCCACTATGGGTGGAAGTTTAGGCCGCCCTTTGGGGAGGGGTAGTTGTTGGCCCTGTGGTTGGGTCAACGGTACCTTGGGACGTTGCTTCCGTCTCCGTCCCTCTACTAAGACAAAGTTCTCCATGTCGGAGTCATCTGACTCAGGCAAAAGAACTTCGGAAGAGGGCCTGCGCCCACCGCTTCTCGCTTGTGTTGCCAGTGGAAGGCTGCTGTAGAAGCCGGCAGGTCACCTCCCCGGCGGTGCAGTGTGCTGCTTGCTGCTATCGCTGCTGCTGTTGCTGCTGCTTGCTGCTGGTGTTGCTCGTGGAGTCTGCGCGTGAGTGAGTCACGAGTCAGTGCCTTACATGCGTCTAACCATCCGGGAAGACTACCGAATAACTTCGGTCGGGGCGCCGGTGATCTAGCACAACATACTCCTGGCTTTGCAGGAAAGTACCCGCGACGTCTGAAGCCGTCTCTCAACCCCGCCTTCGGCTGAGCCATACAGACATACCCAATCTCCCATAGATATCGGGAACCACTGCCACACCAAAGTTTACACAAACGAGCAACTCCTCTACGGGAGGGGCTCAGATGCTAGACCCAGTGTGCTTCAGTAGCGTCAGAAGTACCATGAGTGCTAGGGGTCTGCAGCGCCCATACCCGGCAGCTGAAGAGAACCGATCCCCTCCCCTACAGTACGCTATGTAGACACTTAAACGCGATACACCATGATGATAATTGTGGCCTCGGTTTCCAGCCGGTCAATGAGGATTCCAACTTTGTCCCGAAGACTGAGGTCGTGTGTCTTCCTACGAGTTTTGGCATGAAACCTTGTGGATCCTGCATTGGAGATCACTACACACGTCCTTGCACTATTATGATTGTATTGCACACAGGGATTGGGGAATCCACCTAAACACTTCCAAAGCGTAAGGTGTTCGTGAACTATGTGGTGCACTGCGATTTTGGCAAGTTGTGTGGCCGTATCCACTCCGTGAAAGTGATACACTTATCCTCCAGAATATGCTAATCAGCTTTTCAAATGTTCATTAAGTTCACTTGAAATGCTAAGCACTATTTCATACAATCCTTTGGGCTGTGAATTTGGGTTCAGTTGCATAAATAGTACTGTTAAGCGATCGCAAAATACACAATCTATGCAAAATTCTTCATTACTGACATTTATGACTTAACTACCTCTTCTGAAATAGAGTGCTCTTAAGTATGCATAAGCATGGATTTGGAGACACCATGCAACATTAACAATTACAGAATGACATGTAGTAAAGAGGAAAATAATAATAATAAAACCAAAGATGAACTCTGAGCATTAATTTAGGCCCGTTTTATGACTCCAAAAGTAATCCATTTTATTGCTAAAAATAAAATACTTATGCATTACACAGTTACCTAAATAACTGCGTAATTTTAATTATTAGCTTGACATATCTGAGGTTCAATGAATGAGCAAGCGGTCTACCAGACTTCTTAATTTAATTAATTCACCAAACAACATGAAGGGAAACAACTTCTTTTGCTTTTGGAGTCCTCACATTCAAAAAGCTAAATGCTAATGTTTTATTTCGTTATGTATTTTGAATCATTAAATAGATGTTCTCAATTAAATATGTTACAATGTAACTACACAAATTAAATACACCAAACCAGGTAACTCCTATTATGAGTAAACAGAAAATTCAAATGCTGCTCCTGAGGAAGTATTATTCTACTTATGGCACAAATGAATTGGATTATCGATCCATTGTTATTATGATGTTAAAAGCATATTAAAGGCTGTGGTAAAAACGTGGAACATAGTTCCCTCTTATTCACATCTCAAAGTATTCTACTTTCTACAAGTTCACTGTGAAATTGTTTATTTTTTTACTCTTTTTAACATTTCAAACTTAATATGTATTTCCTCCTTCTGCCTGTAACACCAAATTCAAAAAGCGTTTTATTTGCATAAATCACAGACTGATATGTCATTGTATGAGGTAATGCAGAACTCTGATAGCTAAGGCATTTATTATTTTTATTTTTGAAATACCACTAGCTGTTTTCCACAACTTAAATTGCACAAAACTTCTAAATAATGATGTTGTACATGAAGTTATATAGAGTAGTGTCCACAAAAAGGTCCTCATCAGCTTATGTGTGTAAAGTTCTGTACTGCCTCATAAGCATGCATTGGTACTGGATGCACCTCCAGTGAAAATCTTTTATTATGCTTGCTCAAACAATTGGAGAATGATTGCTGTTGAAACATACTGTAAACTGGCCCGAACAACGCTGGCAAGCAACTAATGCTACTAGCTGTGGTACCTAAACGCACATTTTAACAAATTTTTAAATATATTTTGCAAAGATTAGGATTACTGAAAATATGAAGCATGAAATGATTTACGAAACGTTTGCAGGCTGAGGGTGAGCATTGTGAAGTGCACTAGCCCTTGATGGGTTTAATCTCTTATTGGACAGATTGAAGATCGCACTTGGCGCTTAGATTTAGAAAACGGTATGAAAAGAGATAACAAGATTTATATCAGGGGGTGCTGCTCAGGCTGTAATGACCTTATGCATTGCTGGTTTTTAAAAATGGTATTTAATTACTGGGTATGCCATCATCATTTTGAGTCTCAGTATCTCTTGGAAGGTTTGCATAGAAGCCCAACTTCAGCTGCTGCTGTTGGAGAAGATCCTTTGTTACCGAAGGTACGCATGCTATGCGTGGAAACCAGTGTCGATTCACGTTATGCGCGGAAACCAGTGTCACTTCAAGTGAGATTGCATGGGAATTAACCCTCCAGAAACCTAACGAGGGCGCTCCGATGGGATGGCAAATTATTAGTTATATGAAACATCGTCTAATGTCATCCTCCACAAATGGAAAACATAATGTTTCGTGAAGTGGTCTCGCGAGCAACGAACACTTACGGCGCAGATGGCTCGAATGCCTTTATTCTGCTTCTTTGCAGCGATAGCACGCTGGATCTGCCATGTCCAAGATCACGAAGGCGTAAAACGTTACACGGTTTTTCAGAGCTTGTGAAGATGTTACAAGAAACTGGTATCCCCAACCTGAGCATACAGTACAACGAAGCAGTAGTCTCAGTGACCAGTGGGGCAGGTATCTGAGTTGTTCTTTAAATATCTGGTTTTTATCTAGTTTTACTCACCCAGCTAATATTTGTCCACCCAATCCCTAGGTGAAGATAAGTGTATGCGCGATAATAAGGGAAGAAAAGATGCTTCTTTAGCACAAACGTGGCTTTTGTCAGAATTAACTGCATATGCCAATCGCGTGAACCTCCTTGGATGAAGAAGGGAAATCACAGGATGGGATTAAAGATTGCAATGTTCCAATTTGTATAGAATAAGAACAAGTTATCAGCATACTGGGCTACATTGGCATATTACTCTGTAGGTAGGCAAACATATAAAGACGCTAAAAAGCGTGGCGTATAACACGGACCTTTGGGAACTCCGACTCTTACTAACATGCTTTTCCGCCACGACTTAGCATAGTGCGGTGTTTGAGATATGTGTGTATTAAGAGTATTACGCAAATTGGGAGGTAAGAGATCTTTAGAGGACATCCATATGGCAGATCACAGGAAAGACCTTCTCGAGGTAGAGCGATAGGCAGTGATGAATGTCCTATCTGGCAACCCAAGTAAGCAGCCTTCATCACACGCAACAATTGCTGAGGTGTCGAAAGCTCAAAACGGAACCCCAAAAGATAGTCGAGGGGTAACTTGAAAGTCATCTAGTAGTAGAGACCATCGGGCCTTCCAAAACTTTATTTTATTATTTTTGGTATTTGCGGTACTAGTGGCTATCACGACGCAAATTCACTAGCCAATCATTTTCTCCGATCAGTCTACAGTTAAAAGCTATGCTTGAAGTCTACTCTTTAAAGAATCTTATGACACGACTGTCACGTCTTGCACTGCTGCTGCTGTCCCGACAAGGCAGTCTTTGTGCTGAGTTGTTCACTATCCATAAGCATTATCTATGATTGTAGCAATAGCAAATTGCGATGTTATTTAAGGATTAATAACCATGACCATATTTTGTATTTTCATCTGGTACTTCATTTCATATTTCTTGTTATTCTTTCATTAATTATTTAAAAGCAGAAGTGAGCATTGCGATTTACCCTGGTTAGATAGCGTGGCTAAGCAAATATCACACGGATCTTTCGTTAAAAAGCAAAAAATGCACCGTTTTCCGTTAAATTAACGAAATATGATAAAATTCCTACATGAATTAAATACAAAATACTCCCTTGTTCTTTATGAAAAGATATGTACTTGTTAATCTAATGACAACGAGGAATTAGAACTGTTTCAAGAAAGAACATATGTTTTCATACCTAGTTATTACTACTTCACATATTGATCATCCAGTGTATCTGTTGTGCTCCAGAAAAACCGGACGAGCACAAATGGCAGTGAAAAGATTAAGAGTAAATGCTTATCCTTCTTAAACAGGTTGATCAATGACCATTTTGAATGCAATCTTAATATTTGTCCAAACTACCAATGAAAATTGCATCCATAATCTGCCCTCCGGAGTAACACA
>CM060947.1:89411647-89444147 GCA_030765055.1 Mantis religiosa | reverse complement strand
ATATCATATCTAGGTCAAAAACATTACCTTATCTGATGTTGTACATTCTTGTTTAACACTAATTTGATTCGTTTGATTACATTTAACAGCAGCAGAGAACACAGTATTGCGATTCTTCACAATCAACAATATGAAGAACGAAAACAAATTTTTAAAAAAAGAAGAAAAAGAAATATATTCTGCAAGGCTCTAACTAGGAACCTATTGTCGTTGGCTTAATGTGTCATATCTCGAATTGTTCCCGCAACATCGCTCTATAACGCCTTAAAGGGTTTGGTCCAATTCTCAAATGTCCTGTATATGTATAAATAGAATGGGAACAGCTAATACAGTACGCTTTAAATGACTGTCAAATCGTTAAAGAGTTGGTTCCTATATGATGGATCTGAAATTCCGCTCGCTTTGCATATCCAAAAGACAAAAATAACAACGCATTCATATCTAGAACTGAACCCAGGATCTATAGAATTTAGTGTTACCCGACATTCCTCTTTCAGAATAAGAGAAAACTCCGGAAAAAACTTTCACAGATAACTCACACTGACCGAGATCGGGACCTCTTGAATGTAAGGCAGACACTACCACTTATGTTACAGCAACGAGGGTTCATTGTTGGTGAACTTCATAAGGTGACTGGCGTGAGCAGGCGTACATTTCTTTAGATTAAGAAAAGAATGGAAAAAAGGTCCCTAGACTGCGGAAGAGACAAACGGGGCATACACAGAAAACTAGGAAGGAGACGAAATACAGAATGTCCCAAAATTAGACCGATAAACTTTGGCAGCTCATAGATAGCATCATCTTAAACACTTTTTGTTAAGGTGCTGCGTGCTTTGTTTAAGCGATAGACGAGTTAATGTCATAGCAAATTTTGGAACACTTGCCCATTGCGATTAACACAAAAAGAACATCAGCGTGCCATATTCTCGCAAACCGAGCGGGATGGCTCAGGCGCTTTCGTCTGTGGCCCGCATTCGGGAGGCCCGGGTTTGATTACCGCGGCCGACCTACCTGATCCACGGTTTTTTCGGGGTTTTCCCGGGTCGCTAGGCGAATGCTGGGTAGGTTAATTACATCCCCCGAATTTCCTGTCCCTCAATTTCATCTCCATTATCATTTCATATCATCCCTCATCTGGTGGTCTCTTTCAGGGTAGAAGTGTCGGCGGGTGTCTCGACGGTGCATGGTGGGATGATGTGCAGGAAAGTACTTCCTCCTCCGGTAGGTCTGTTGCCGGCCTCAGCTCCTCTGCTGGGACCATTTCGGGACCGCCAGCCAGGGACCTTTGGGGATCGTCTGCTGGGCTCGTTGCTATCCCGCTGCAGGGGAGCTGGTTCGTTGTCCTGGCCTGCCGGGGGAGGTCTCTATCCAAGTAAACTGTAGGAGCCCTGCCCTCTGTACTGTAGTGGCTCCTTGGGTCGGCCACCCTCTGTCTCCTTCGCATCATCCTTCCTCCCGGGGCATAGGGACAATGGGCCCAGCATGTTAGTCTAGTACCGAATCCCCTTCGTAATGAAATCCCAATTCCAATCTCATATTCTCGCAGACAGTAGCAATTTCTCTGATTTCATCAGCTGTGCAGGTTATTTGTGGCACAAGGTCCTCTTCAGCTTCAACAGATGCTTCATGTGCCCCCACAAAAAGAAGTAAAGTAGAGTAAGTTCAGGGGAGCAAGTCGGCCAGGCAATTTGTCCACCTTTGTAGCGATTGCCGTATTTAGCGGTAAGATGACAATGTACTTCAACATCAAGTGAGCTGGTATCCCATCATGTTAAAACCACATTACCTGCCTCATATGACGGGGAACTATTTCCATTAGATTAGGCAAAAGATGTTGCAGAAATACTAACTGTAAGCACTTAGTCGGGCCGTTAAAATGTACATTAACACCAAATCTCGGTCGATATGACCTATGAAATGTAGCATGGGGATTTTCGAAGGCCGAAACATGTGAATACCAATAGTCAAATAACTGCTCAGTGTAAAAATTGCTTCACCTGTAAACATGGCATGGGATGCAAACAATGCGTCGTTTTCAATTTTGTACTGATGTAACAAAATTGCTGTTGCAGGGAATAGTCTTCAGGCTTCATCGCGCGCACCTTTTCAGTGACTTATGTGCAATTGTCAAGCGATGTTGCTAGTACTAGCTGCAGGATTGTTCTCCATACACCGCAATACACCTTCCTCGTTCTCAGGAGTCCGCAGAGAACGTAGCCATCCTTGACATTCGGCTCGTCTATCCAAGGAGAAATGGTTTTGCGAGAGTACGGTAGAATATGCCACGCCGATGCACTCTGGTTTAATCGCAGTGGGCGTGCGTTCCAACATTTGCTTTGACATTAACTCGTGTAGCGCCTAAACGAAGCAGCGCAGCAAAAACTTCCCTTGATAAAAATTTTTTAAAATAAGGTTATACATCAGCTTCTAATTTTTGTCGGTATAATTTTGGTAAAACTGTATAATTGTATGCAGAGCTATTCCATGCCATTTCATGAATTTCTATTTCAAAATATTCCTCCTACAATTATGCCCGTGTTGAAAAAAGTCAATGATGATGTAGACTTATCAAATTTTAAATATTCAACCTTATATGGCTTAGTGAAGGAACTGGGAGTTTATTTTGAAATTATGATTCATAGAAATGTTTATAGTTTGGCGACATTCCTATTTACGGAAAATAAAACATTCAGGAAAGAGAGAAGGAAAATCGTGTACCTTGATGAAGGTAATTGGGTAAATGTAGAGGTCCAGTGTGTCAAAAGTATGAAAGGATGAGAGTATAAAACACTCCTAAAGTGCTTCTGTTCGGCACTGGCCTTAGATCACCCGATACTCGTGGACCACGACTTTTAATATTGCGTGCCTCTGATACGATGGGATTTGTACTTGTTTTCTTGGCGAAAAAAAAGGTTCCCCTGATTATCATGATGAAATGATGTTAGATTTGAGTAGTGGTTCAAAAACCAACTACTTCCCAATATAGAACCGAGAACTGTCATTGTCATGCATAATGCTTGCTAGTATGGTAGAAAAGTAGAGACTTCCTCACAATAAAAGCCCTTAAGGAAGACTGGCTGGTATCAGCGCAGATCTCCTATCCGACTAATTGCCTTAAAAGAGAATTGTTGGCTATTGTAAATTCTGTACGAGATAATTATAGTACCATTATTATTATTATTATTATTATTATTATTATTATTATTATTATTATTATTATTATTATTATTATTATAGCACTTAATACTCCTGGACAAGACATTCAGTAGAAGATTCAATTCGAAGTACTAGAAACCAGCGTCTACCCAACACTACTTCATGGATGCCGACAACAAATAGACTGATGAATGCGCTACAAATATGTCAAAGGAAGATGGAACGAGAGATATTGGGAATAACTATGAAAGACAGAATTTCCAATGAGTAGCTCTCCCAAATCACTTCAACAACAAACGTCACACATAGAACAAACAGAGTGAAGTGGAAGTGGGGAGGCCACATTCCGCGGAAGAAACACGAAAGGTGGACATACAAAGCAACCATGTGGGACCACGCACAGGAGACCGGCACAGAGGCAGACTCTACATAACACAAGCAGGTCAGAAATGGTGCAGACAGCAACAAGCAGAGGAACATGGAGAACGATTGGAAGTTGATTACAAAATGAAGTCAGTACCAGCCCACAAACAACATCCCAAGTTTACTGAGTGACAGTGAAATTAAATTAAAAAAAGACAGTGAAATCAACTCAAACCAAACACTAGATAGAACCTAACGCTCACCGCGTTAGTGAAACAGAGCTACCCTCTAGCAGGAGGACTTTGCTAGGCTATTAATTATTATTATTATTATTATTATTATTATTATTATTATTATTATTATTATTATTATTATTATTATTATTATTATTATTATTATTATTATTATTATTGAACTTGATTCCAGAAGAACATGGAATAACAATTGATTGGTTGCAGCCTAATCATTGTGGAATAAACCCCATAAACTGGTATGCAGTCAAGTAAAGGGACACGTACGGCGACAATCATTACATTTAAGCAAAAACAGATCGACAGTGGTTTTGAATCAGTCACGCAAGATCAGTGGTTAAATTACTGCAGTAACGTTGAAGGGATACGTAGAAAGCAGATTAGCTACAGGATGATATTGAATCTATAATCGTTGGGTTAACCAGCAGTTCCTCCAGCACTGACTGCAGGTCTTGTGAGGGCAGTGAACAGTACAACCTTTGGATGTTAAACCCATGCACGATTAAGGTAATATTAACTGTTTGGGTTAAATGTAAAGTGCTGACAGTTATTAAGAGAATGCAATAAATTGAGGCATAAATGTATTTCTTCTTTTTCTTAACTGCCCCTCTTATACCATTACTTAGTGTCCGGGTATTCTTGTTCCTCTTATTTCTTATACCCGTAGACGGTGGGTCGAGGAACGGAATCTCTGGATCAGCGAGCGAGAGAGAAAGAGAGAGAGAGAGTGACTGAGCATCCAAGATGGGTGATCAGCCCGATGCCTGGTATGAGCGTGAGTTAAGTGGATGATAGAATGAGGGCGAGATGAAATGATAGGAAAGAGGAGCAATTGGTGGGAAGCTGGCGGGAGAGACCGGAGAAACCCACGCTAGCACCATGTTGTCCACCACAAATCTCACTTTGCGCTCGCCTGTGATCGAACCTGCGCCGCCTTGTTGTAAGCCAACCGCTCGGCCATGGCGCGACCTATATGCGTTTCATAAGACTTATTTGAAAATAATTATTATTAACTTACTCAAATGGTAACAGTACAATAATGAATGTAATGACCACATAATAATATTAATAATAATATTAATAATAATATAATTAGAACAACAATAATAATAAACTTGTGAACGAAAGCGAGGTAATCACGGTAGCTGAACACAGGTGGTTATTCTGCGCGGATTCTCCATAAGAACCTTAATGCCTTCATGAAGTGAAGGTAGTAAATTCATCATAATCCAGGTGCTATCTGTGCAAATGTTGCAGAAGTACTCCGCGGAGAGTTAACGTACCCAGTAACATTCCGGCTTAATTTATAATACCGCGAAAGTGCTGAGCGGTACTTAGGACGACGTGCCGTATCAGTCAGAACACCACGTGTGATTAACAAATGCGAATTCAGAGCGCAAGGAACACAATTAAATACAGCGTATGTTAAGTGCAGGAGTTTGAAGAAATTACAAATATGGGTTATTGCCATCACTTCTTCCAGTTCCTTTTCTTCGCACTCAGATCTCGTTATCCTATCTATAAGCCTGTTAGTCCTAGCCAGAACAATTCTTTCTTAAGAAAAGCTGAGGATGGCAAAATAAACGGCCAATACCCGCTGAAACGCGAGTTGAAAATAAAAAATAGGGGGCCAAAATTGCAAGCGTGAAACCTGAGTACGTGTTTGACAGAGGTGTGGGTAAAACCATTGCTCGTCTTTCACACACTGTTCCAGGCACATCTCAAAAACTTAGATCTCAGATCAAATTTCAAGATATTTAAAAAACAAGTAAAAAAGTCTTTGCTAATGGCTTGAAGAAATATGTTGGAAGCGTATGGCGACAAGATAATCGACTGACATGTAATGACGTACTAATTATCTGGAGTGCCTAAGGAAGAAGCAGAATATTGTAAAAGTCGTTTTGAATTCAGCCTCGAAAAACAAAATCAATATTGTTTATTTATCTTGTTATTTAAAATTTAAATTTATTTAAAGAATGTTCGAAGTATTATAATGTTTTAATTAAGTTTAAAAAGTGAAATTGTAGAAATAAATAACACGTCTGTATAGGTTGCTACGAATGACGTAGCCATAAAGAAATATGTGGTTGCTATGGGAAAGGAAATGAATAACTTCCCTCACAACAAGGACGTGACAGAATAAGCACAGAGCATATAAGAGAATAAGTTTGAACGTCGTAGAAGATGGACATAAATCAGAATCAGTTTGATCATTGCATAGGGCAGTTATATATGTGTTAACAAAAGGTATTTAAGTAAATCATTGTGTTAGGAAGATGTTATTAACTTAAACGAGTGACTAAGCTAGACCTTCGGAGAGGATGGACGTACAAAGTTTTAGATTGATCGTCACAAAGGACGCTTAGAAAGTGAATACACTGGAGAGATTATCAGTTTGTGTTATATCGTTTTGTGTCAATTTAATCAATAATTAAAATAAAGATATTTAAAAAACAAATCCAGTAATTTATTTCGCATTGTCAATAGTTTCTAGAAGAGAAAGACAATAAATTCTGTCCGAAACGACGGCTTGGGATTAGAATCATCATGTTATGGCTGGGAATTCATCATATAAATTAATTTAAAACCAAATTTAACGAACCCAAATTAAGAATTCATACAACTTTTTAACATATCGTCACAACTTGGCAATACATAAAACTATACAGTAAAGTAGCACTACATTACGATTACTATGCGGATGGTTATATCATTAATCGCTTTGATGACTTCGCGTGGTAACTCTGCAAATGCTGCCAAAATAAAAAATTAACTTTAATTTTATAGACAGAATTCATATGTGTCATTCGCAATGAAAATGCAAACGTTAATGGAAGGACGCAAACCTATGTTATAACCATAAACGTAGAAAGGCATTCATAATGAAAAAACGGAAACGTAATTATAGCCAATCAGAAATAAGATGATTTAAAATGGCTCCTAATCATGAAGTATCATTCACACATGTTCAAACACAGTAGCCAATTTATTCGGGATACTGTATTTGAAAAGAAAACGGTCGTCTCGGCGTAGATGGTTCATACCCTGAATCAAAGAATTTATCGAGATGATTTTCAAAATTTACTTCCTGAAATGAGAGATGATGATCCAGTGCTATTCCAAAGATACATGAGAATGACTGCTGCATAATTTGATATCGTATTAAATCTAGCTGGCCCGCTAAAAAAAGAGGAAAAATCATGTAGTTAGGCATTTGTTCCAGTATAAATATATTCGTATGGCTAATTTATACATTTAAAACACCCGTAAATAAAACACTGAACTTTATTTCTGTCTACAGCAACACGTTGTAGAAACAAAACTTAAGAAAAGGAGTACAACATTTAGGTTAAGTATAAACATCACAGAACATATGTGGTTACATACTTCTATACTTATTTGTTCCCATTTCAAGTGAAATTGATGTCCAGATGCTATTCTTTAAAGTTATGTCTTTGTAAGATTTATCCGCGGTGTCATACAGACAAGCAAACTCTGATACAATGCAGTACATTTTCCGTCAAAGGCAGCCATTTTCCACTATTTTGTGACTCATGGATTTATTCTTTCTCCATAAATGCAAACGTAGAAGAATTCATAAGAATTTGCGTTTGCGTCTGCGAAATGGGTTTCCGTTAACGTTTGCGTTTTCATTATGAACGGCTCTCGTTAAATTAACTGGTCGCAAGCTTTTGCGTTTATGTTGCATTTGCGTTTACCTTGCATGCTGAATGGTCCTATAGAGTTAATGTGTGTCCTTATTTATAAAAAAATTGCCATATCCATAATGAACTACAAGAAAATTTAAATATGCAAAATGCTACATTTTATGAAACTCGTTATTTCAATAAGTCCAATGAAATGCGGTCGTTCACTAAAGTAGAGGCATACAAATAATTTGCCAAAGACACATGTTTTTGTTCTCTAGAATCTATGAAGTGGTGGATTTTAACACTATACTCGTGTACACATGCTGCAACTTAGAAACGTTGTTCAACACCTCTTAAATCTAAATACCAAATTACAGCTCAGAGTAACACAAGCAGGGAACAGCTCAGAGTAACACAAGCAGGGAACAGCTCAAGATATAATCCGTTCATTGCCAAGCCGTGTTGGTGCATTTATATACACTGACTCCCATAAATAATCGGACAGCCTTTCCATTTCACTGTGGAGTACTCTATAAAGCAGGATAGATTATGCGTATCAATCTCAGGTACTCCTTGTGTTAAGCAAAGATCATTTGCTATGAATATCCATTTTAGAGATTAAAAATGTGTCTAAACTAAGAGTTTCCCCAGTCAACCTTGTTTACATCATGAGTTTACGACACAAAAAGAATCGGACAGCACAAATGAAATACAAACGAGTAGATGAAGTCTGTCAGTAGACAAAACATCGTAGAGGAAGTACGTCAACTGTGCACCAAGAATAAGGCAGTATGTGGTCCAGAGGTAAGCAGAATACCTTTGAACAGAGACAGTGACCGGCAAATAGCAGAGATTGTCAATCTTAGCAAAAGTACAGTTAGTGACATAATTCTACGGTATAAGTATGAAGATAGAATTGAATTTCGAGCAAAGCCAGGGCGACCAAAACTTCTTACCGATAGGCGCTATTATGCGGAAGGTAAAACGGAATCCGTGTATAAGTGCTCCTGTGATTTGTGCTGAGATTTATGAAGAACTGGGACTGACAGCCCTGAAACGGTTAGAAGGGCCATGTGAAAATAAGATTTTAATGGTCACGTACTCAGAAAAAAGCCATACATTTCCAGCAAGAATAAAATGAAGCGATTACAATTTGCCAAAGACTTTGTTAACAAGACAACCGATTGGTGAGACCAAATTATTTTTGTGATGAAAGCAAATACAACCGTGCTGGCTGCGATGGCAGGGTGGTTGTGTGGAGAATCCAAACACGGAGTTGGAAGAGCGCAATTTACAAGGCACAGTCAAACATGGCGGAGCGAGTGTAATGGTACGGGGCTGTATTTCCTCTACGGGAGTGGAAAAGCTGGTGTTCATAGACACAACCATGAACAAGGAAGTTCTTCTGAGACTATTAGAGAAAAATTTAAAACAGAGTGCAGAAATGATGGGTTATTTTGGACAGCTTCTCATTTTATCAGGATAATGATCGAAGCATACGTCCCGCATTGTGCAGCTATGGTTACATTACAACTGTCCTCATGTACTGCATCCACCACCTCAGTCAACGTATCTTAATCCCTTAGAAGCAGTATGGGATAAACTGTAGAAGACCGTGCGGAAGACCCCTTCACCTCCAAGCAGCACTTGAAGGAGAGGTTGCAAAAGGAATGGAGCAAACTTAGTACAGTGTACCTGAAAAACCTGGTTCACAGCATGCCAAATAGGTTGCGAGAAGTAGTGAAAAGAAGAGGGAGAGTCACAAAGTACTAAGCCATATTTTGTATCACCCTCAAGTTGTTAAGTCCAATTACTTTTTAGGGCCAAAAAAGCCATATTTCTTTTTAATTCTTAAAAAAGTACGCATTATTTATGTGAAATAACATTTATGTTCTTACGAGAACGAACCATGTAACTGTCGATTATCATTAATTTCAATAAAACAGCACATCCAATGCTGATTTACACAAACAAAACTTAGTACTCTGCTTTGTCCGATTATTTATGGGAGTCTCTGTACATACATGCAACAAAAGGTTCGGATACTTAAGGGTCATGTGACAAGGTCACCATTTTGAATGCGTTGTAGATGAATGCTGCACTTTAGCATTCTATAACGTTTTGCATGAGAAATCACGTAACTTGGTTATTATGTTAAACTGATGCTTCTGAATTATAACTTTCAAAGAATTAAATTAAATAAATTTAAATTTATTCAACGTCATAAATCAACACTTTAATCAACAGAATAATCATTGTTAATATGAAATTCAAACAAACACAACATGCTTTAGAACCTACTTGACCACCCAAGATAGCCAAGAGCGAGATGATGGCCTCGGTTTGATCCCTGCCAGTTAGCTATTATCAGAGAAATATCCTCATTAGACCTGGCGTTCTTCCAGGTTTCGTTTCTCAAATAAAACAGTTTCATCTTTCATCATGGCTCTCGGTAATCCTAACTGGTTAAAATGCGCAATTAAAGGTTTGTAAAATCAAATTCCTACATCTTCGTCTAAGAGTATACTCAGCCAGGGAACAAAAGCCGGTGTTATGTTCATACGATTTTTCTACCGAATCCTGACTACGAGACGCTACATGCTAGTCTTGAAATTCCATTATCTTTCCATGGCATCGCAGAAATCACTGAACGCATACACCTTAAGACATGATAAAGTATTCAAATAATAATAATAATAATAATAATAATAATAATAATAATAATAATAATAATAATAATAATAATAATAATAATAATAATAATAATAATAATAATAATAATAATAATAATAGATAGATAGATACCTTTAAAAGGCTGATGCTACACAAAACATTATTTGAAGTTAGTTTTAAAGAGTCTTCGTCTTATTGTTTATCCACTATAGAAAATTCAAAATCTAGATTTTTTGGCCGTATAAATGGCTAAAATCTTAATTTGTTTTAGTTTTAATATTTTTTCTATCACTAATATTTTTAATGATTAGCCCTAATTTAATTAGAATTTTATTAGGGTGAGATGGTTTAATGAAAATTTGATATTTTAATGAAAATTCGTTGAGCCCTTAAAAAATGCATGTAAAGGATAATTTGTAGCGGGGTATTTTGTAGATGATCTTTATTGGGAGGAACTGAAGTTAAATACCAAATTTTAAGTTTTCAAACATTTTATTTTTTAATTACGCGTTTCACTCACACGCTAAAATTTTTCTACATTTTTTTTTTCTTTTTTAACTCATAGTCCCCAAGCATGTATTTCCTGTCCAATCTAGGCAATTTTTGGGAAACGCAATACTCTCTCTACCTGCTGGCTAGGTAGTAAAGAAAGAAAGCAACAATAAATAATTACGATTGGTTGTTCCCCGTTTCTATCAAATAGTATTGAACTACAACTCCAATTCCCAACCAGGATGGAAAACCAGTCATTAACATACACCTGTATTAAGTAAACTGGCTTAAGTGACCCAGTACAGTAACACTGAGTAGAATACAGCCTGTTCTGCAAGCAACGCTGGGCTTGAGAAATTAGATCAAGTCCCAGTATACCAAAATTTTAGCATTTGAATGTGAATACCAATTATTTACCAACCTATTCGCATGTAACTATTACGCGAATCACAAAATCACTGGTCTAAGACACGTGTCAAATTAACCAGTTTCTCTTGACTAACGCGACTCGCAGCCCGACGCTCCTACGATGCTGCTCCGAATACAGCTGCAATAGCTGAAGACTAGTTATCGATGTAAAACTATGTAAACGCTATAAAATTGTTGCTATAAAATTTGCTATAAAATTTGTTGAAAATATTTGCCCGAAACGATGTTCACATACCTGGCATCAGCTGAACACATTATTAAATATTTTATTTTTTCCAGCCGAAGTACTGGAAAACACATTTCGAATATTTGTCTACAGCTGTGAAGACTTTTTCATTAACTTTTTAATGCATTTACCATAGGTAACAATCACATGGATTTAGATCTGGCGAGCAAGCAGGTCAGTCAATGATTCTATCATAAGAAGAAGAAGAAGAAGAAGAAGAAGAAGAAGAAGAAGAAGAAGAAGAAGAAGAAGAAGAAGAAGAAGCAGAAGAAGACACAGAAGAAGAAGAAAATAGACCACGTAATTCCAAGCTGTAATGTTATTGTTCTTCTTTGGACAATCCCTGTCTCCTGACTTTTCCTAAGAACTATTCTTTGTCTGACTTTGCTTGTAACATAGACCGAAAAGGTACCAGCATGGAACTTCCGTATGATTTCAGCTGAGAGTCCACACGTAACTCCACGTGACCGAAACTCAACGCAAGAAAGACACTCTTTTGTCTGTAGTGTACAACTACAACTACATTCCTCCACAGGAGAGTAAGTCTCCGAGGGCCGAGACGAAGGGGGGTTGGCGAAGGTTCCCACACCCTCCCTGGACAGGTTTATGACACCCCCTGTCAGTACAGTTACAGACCATTCAAAAACATCCTGACAGCTTCTACTTTTGTGAATGAATCTTCTCAGTTTTAGTGTACAGAGTGAATAGGGCACATGTTTTTAACGGTCTGCTCCCTGTGTAGCAGACGTTCTCTGTCACACATAACATTCCTTACAGGGATAATCTTTGCGTTGCTATACTATAAACACAATCAACATGAAACTCACTACTAATAGTGCCATATAACGTTAGATTAAAATCCATATCCCGTCAATCTACGTAAGTGCATCAGCTAGGCTACCGCAGATTATGATTATAATTCTATTCGATATACGCTACAATTCAGACAATCACATCATCCAAGATAAGTCCGTAATTTTTTATAAATTCCTTCAAAATATGGCAATGTTTTATCTTATACATTTCTTACAGCATGTCCTGAATCCTGATTACCAATCTCTTGTACCATGCAACCTAGAGGGAATTCCCAGAATACAAGTGAAGCAGTGTTTAACTTACCCGATTCAGGATGCTGCAGCTGAAGCTGCCCCTGGCTGAGACTGAAGATGACACCATTAGACAAGGCCGAAGTTGGGGCTGCAGCATATACCATCCCTTGAGATGTCTGGTACATTACTCCCGGATATGGAGGTGTCATCATGCTTGCTGTAATACCAAACAAATTGCTCGATAACTAAATAGCATTGACTAAATAGATTATAACCAGCTTGTCTGCTGCATTCATTAAAATGTTTAGCTTGTATCCATGAGTCTGCGCTCAAAACTAGCTTATCAATCCAAGTCTGGTTTAAACTTTAAGTGCTTCGGTTGTTTGGCCGAATTTTATATCTACTTCCATCAAATTCAACATTTTTCTATAGTTTGCAACTTTTACACATTTCCTGCACACAGAGACAGACGAGCAAATAAATGACTTCCAATAGTAAATGCACCTTGAGAAGTTCGTTTTCTGCTAAGCTGATATGACTTGACTTTCCATTAGATCTAGTGAAAATGCTGCATCAATTTATTTGACAGATTCAACAAATTTAGCAATAGTTACTTCAGTCATTGTACTCTTCCATAAGTCTATTGCGCTTTTTCCCACGCCATGTTTCAGCTCAAATTACTATTTGAAATCAGGGGCAATACCGAGTTTTCCGCAATTAGGCCAGGGGCAGCATTAGGAATACACAGAGTAAGGGGGCAACCTCATAGGGGCGTTCCCTTCTCGCCAAGTAAAACATAATAAAAATACAGCCTGCAACATTTTAAATAAAGCTAAAACAAACTAAATACAATTAGTAAAATAAATATAAACGCAGAACATTGTGATAATTAGTGAAATTAATTGAAATAGTAGTGTCGCGGCAACGGGCATAAAACGTTCGGCGCAAATAGATAACAAGACGGCGGATAGTGTCTCACGGTAATAAAGAGCTTGCATAAGAAGTTAACGATAGCGCGGCTAGTGTACACAAAGAGCCGGCAAATAAAGATAGCTGAGGTAAAGGACTTGCCGGCACAGATAGGATTTCACGTTTGGAAGGTTCTAGTGATATCTTGATTGACAGAGAAAAGTTGTTTTCTTATTTTATACGAGAAACCTCTCGAATTTATGAATTAGATATATAAGAGATTGTGACACGCCAGGGGACAGTTGTAAAACAGTAAGGCGAGCAGTAAACAGCTGTAAAGTTTTGTTGTTGTAACGAGAGCTGTTTGTTGTCATCGACCTTGGTATACTGATTGTGTACGTAACGTAATGCTGCTGTAATCTATAAGAGTATTTCTACGGAAATAAAAGGCATTTGGAATATCTGAAACTCGGACTTTTAATTCTACGAACCCACAAAGTCACGGACGGTATCCTACACCACTTTTCAATGGTGAAAGATTTAAGTCGGGCTGGCTGCCTTTTGAGATTACTCTGCATACCCATTAACATCCAGGGACAAACAGGGTCACAAACCATTAACAAATATTTCTTTTCATTTCGATGTCAGACAATATTATTATGCTGATATGACCCGCAGATCTTCAGCTAAATCAAAAGAATGTTACAAACTTGAATAGAATATCAGATCTGAAAGTTTAGCTTTGAACCTGTGTATGATAAGTACTCGTGATAACTGCAGATTCTTCTACTTGATCTCATTTAGTCTCTGTTGTTTATTTTTTTATCATTGTAATATCTATTGTCCATTTTTACTTCATTCAGCATTAAATTTTACATTGTGAAATATTACTTTTCGTCATTGCAATTAACTTTTGTTATACATTACAAGAATATCATAAATCAACGTTTCTTTAATATTGTGCTTGATACAAACATATTCAACTTTCAATAGCTAAATCATAACATTTTCATCACTCAGGTGTTTAGAGTTGAACGACGAGAAGAATCGCTTAAGATGGCTCAACTGTCTTATACTTACAAATATCAACGTTTTGTTGAGTATGTCGTAAAAGCGTTTGACAAGCACCATTTCAGTAAAGTCAATGTGAAAAGGAAATATTTATCTTTTACTCCTTCTATGAGTGCTGTTTTTTATTTCACAAATCAAGTACACTGATTCAAAACTATTGTATATTTTTCCCTGCTGTAATACTTCTCAAATGTAATAAACACTAGGTGTACTATTATTTATCTCTAACTGTACAACTTCAATAAAAAGTACATCTTGACGAATTGCAATCAATTACTCAAAAGTTTTACTGCAATTTTTTCTTAGCAAAGTTTCAAAACTTTCAGTCCATTTTCGGAAACATTTGGTTACGAATAATGACGAATTTCCTCTTTGGCCCCCAATTTTTAATTAGAATTTTAAACCTTCAAATATAAGTCATTTAAATGTTGTACATGTTGGACTCTCTAGAACACACACGAAAGATCTAACTTATAAAAAAAAAAAAAAAAAAAAAAAAAAAAAAAAAAAAAAAAAAATCGTAGCCAAGTGTCTTTGGTATCAGCTGGATTTTGAGTTTAAATATAAGATATGTACGCAGTTTCACTTCACGACACAATTCAGCCTTTGAGATATTACTTTATTAATTAAAACCAAAGCTGAAACTATCAGTTTTTTAACCAATATCATTATTTTTTAAAACTGTTTTTTAATACCTCTTAACAAACCCATCTGATTGAAAATATTATATAGTGCTATTAACAAGTATTTTGAAAAATGCCAAACGAAACATGCAACTATTACTGAATAATATTAATAATAATATAATATAATAATAATATTTTGGTGATTTAGTTCCTCCAACCTTAAGTCATATCGCACGATGAATGAAATGGGTGAAATGATGCTCAAATGAGTCCAAGGTCCACGGAGCTTAGAGATACCTGACACTCGTCTTTCAGGATATGGGAAAACCCCGGAAAAACCTTATCCAGGTAACTCATCGTGACCGAGATTAGAACTCGGGACCTCTTGAACTTGAGGCAGACAGGCTACCATCTACGCTACCGAGACGGGCATAATAGTAGTAATTAATAATAATAATAATAATAATAATAATAATAATAATAATAATAATAATAATAATAATACACAGAAACACCCGCAAAAGAGCCCAAACCTGCCAACCCGACTGCCGGCCTCACGCCCACTACGCAAGGCAGAGGTGGGCGATCATCCAGCCGATACGGAAAGGAGATTTGGTCAGCATCACCGCATCCCAGTCGGAAAATTGCCTTTCTTGACCATTATTTTCTCCTAAAATTCCTACCGATGCTGAATGGACACCGGTACTATACCGGGGACTTAAAATCCGCACTTCTCAAGGGTGGGATCGAAACCGGGTGCACTCCGTGGCAGGGAACCAAAATACAACGGCCTAGGCCAATACACCACGGCGCAGGACATTTTAAAACTTACTTCCATAATTCCAAATGGACATTCATATTTTCGAATGCATCGTAATACATTTTCGGATCTATATAGCTGTTTTGGCGGGAGCAAAAGACACATTTTCAATATCACAAAAACTGAAGGTGAGAAAATGCTTTGAAATGTGCACCGCTGCAACATTTTATAAACGTATTGCAAAGCCTGAGTAACATCGGCCCTAGGGGTATAAAATTTCGCAAATATTTACTTTCAAGCATTGCACATTTTTTTGTACCAAAAACAATATCAAGGCTTCCTCTGTAGTGTTACTTTCAAGCATTGCACATACCAAAAATAATATCAAAACTTCCTCTGTAGCGTGGTGATAGCGCGTCCGCTTAAAGTTCAAGGGAACCAGAGTTCGATTCTCAGTCAGGCTGAGTTTTCTGAATAGGTTATTTCTACGGTTTTCGATTACCCTGAAAGATGTACAGGTGACCCTAAACTCTATGAGCCATGTGTTCATCTGACCCTCATTTTAGCCATTTTATTTATCGTCCAATATGACATAACGTTGGAGGAGGTAAATAAAAACAAGTTGAGAACGTGTCAAGATATTACAGATTTTAAACTTGTTATGTGGCAGCTTTTCTTTCGTTTAGTTTTCATTTTAATAAAAGATAAATGAAGCATGAAGATAATGAAGATAAATAAGCGCATGTTTTAGAAAATTTTACACCTGATACCATTTCTTTTTCTCACAAGAATATTTGGTTTTAACTGTGATTTAAGTTGAGCACTGATCTTTTTATGGGATTTAGGCAGTAGTTAAACCTGTGTCCACATTCTAAAGCCATCTGGTCTATCAGTCTAGCAGTAGCTTCTTTCCATGTGAGCTTGATATCGGAATTGTTCACCGGTAAAGATAACTAACTTTATAAAGAATTAATAGAGATAAATAATAATTGCAATAAATCATTTCTGTATGTTTATACGATGCACAATGTAAAACGCGCAAGGATTACAATTTAGTCAGGAAGAAGAATCATTAGCTTGCCAAGTTCCGTGTAAAGAAAAAACAATGAGTAAGTGTAGCTAGGTAATCAGAAATTCCTGAAACTGACGCTGTTTGCAAATCAGAGAAGTGCAGCAACACATGCAGTAAAGCTCTAACAATTAGAAAGGTAAAGGCATTCTCAAAATTTGGTAGACCGTACACTCACCCACGTATACCCTGACGTAAAAATTCCTGGAGCAGCGGACAAGTCGAATATCCGAGATATTTAAGATGACAGTAATAATAATAATAATAATAATAATAATAATAATAATAATAATAATAATAATAATAATAATAATAATAATAATAATAATAATAATAATAATAATAATAATAATAATAATAATAATAATAATAATAATAAACTCAAATGTATCGTTACTTTATATTTATTTCTGATAAACCGACACTGAGAAAAAAACGAGAAAAAGAAAATGTATGGAGAACAATTATTATAACTTACGGGCTTGACAATATTGCTTTCTAACATTATAAAATGGGTTCTAGCATCATCAGCTTAATCTTCCAATTATGGTAATATACTTTGTTAAATTGCAGTGCTAAAGTGAATTTCTGTGAAATACGAATAAAACAAAAAGAAAAGAAAAAACAAATACAATTCTTAACCTAAATGCTCTAACCTAAAAGGCAAAATAGGAGATAAAAATTAGACTATATATATATATATTATGGGGCCCTTTTTTAAACGAAAGTTTGTGTGTATTTAAAGGGGTTTAAGGAAACTAAGCAATGTAAAAACCCAGCCCCGCATATTCAGAGAACATGGTTAGAACACAGTAATTTCTGAGAGAATGAATTGTAAAATATGGACAGATTACCATATGGGCAATGACACGGAACCGGTCACAGAAACATATCCTCTATTGTAGCTGGTAGCTAGCGAGGCGGCTTCACAAATGGAAACCGGGCGTCCTTTTAAAGGTTCTGCCCGTAATTGTGGAATACCTACCTCAAGAGCTCCCTTTTTCGGCTCCGTTTGCCCTATTAAGACCTAAGCTTACAAATTAGGTTCTGCACTCCAAGTGACGACCGGTACGGACCTGAGATCAGTTGCGGCTGCGTTGTGGGCAAGCCCAGAGGGACCTCCGCAGGACTCCGAGACTCTCCGCCGGACTGCTGTTGTTGCTGCTGTTGTTCGTTGTTTGTGCCGTTACTTCCTGCAACAATGTGCAAGTGAGTGAGTTGATATGCATCTCAACTTCCCTCTTGACATAAATGTCAAAATATCATTTCCTCCTAATGTTTCAGTTCACGTTTTACTTTCGTTCTTTTAAACTTACAGATGTCAACAACAATTAATATTTTGTACACGAGAATAAATAGTAACGTATCCATCATTCGATATAAAGCCAAGTAAACAATCCATTTTCAACAAATCAACGAATACAGAGCCCGCCATAAAATGTACAACACTTCAAAAAAATCTTGTGCGTCTGTTTTACATTTAAATACTAATCACACATTGTTTCCCTAAGAAACTACTATTTAAAACAAACACACACACACGTACATGCCATATAAATTTCCGATAGAATCTGATAGTCTATACATCTGCTTGACTTAGCGGAATAAAATTACTTAGTGGTTTACTTGTTCAGCAACGATGTTTACATTTGAATTTTGCAGTTGAAATAAACAAAAAGATGAGTAAATATAGCATTGCAATATTATTTTAGAGTTAATTAGACAACACATGATAAAGCTACTTCCGAGTAGGAAAGCATATTGCGGCGATTAATGCAGAACGAATTTCCAAAAATGGATACAATTTCATAAGATCCAAACTTCTCCGGAGGATTTTCTTTTTATGTTCACGGCTTCCTAGTTAAAAATTAATTTCCAGATTCAAGTTACATATTTTAGAGAAAACTAAAAATTGTGAGACATGTTGAGAATTATGTTATTTCTGACGGAGAAGTTTTCTAAACATCTTCGTTTTGCCTGTTTGTATGGTGTATGAATTAAATACCAAATGAGATACAGTAAATTCTATTGATATAATAATAATAATAATAATAATAATAATAATAATAATAATAATAATAATAATAATAATAATAATAATAATAACAATAATAACAACCTACTCCCTTTCACTGAACTCTTTATATACGGCTCCCTCAAGGTCACATCGAGGAAAATTGAACTACGCTTGCATGGACGCTATATATGTTATTTCTGTTGACCTTTAGTTTACTTTGGACATCATTCACGCTCGATTTTATTACATTATTTTTCTCCCCTGCCATGTGGGCCTTTATGTTCTTTTGTTGCTTAAAACTATATTAAAAATACTAGGTTGGCGAATAAATAATTTGGGATTTTTTAATTATGACATTTTGTAAAGCAGCTGAAAAATATATTTATATATATTTAAATATATATTATATATAATACTATATATATTTAAATGCTAATTGGTTTATTTAATGGAAATGTCTCTGGTAACGACACGATTATTTTCAAATCGTCGATAAATGTTTCAGTAACGAACTAACAAGAATTTTTGTAGTTTATTTGAAATTCAAGAGCTGCATTTACTAAATTTTTGTTTGTAATTTTACGTCCTCCAACTTTAAGTCATATCGGACGATGAATGGCATGGGTGAAATGATGTTCAAATGAGCCCAGGGTCCATAGAGCTTAGAGTTACCCGACATTCGTCCTTCAGGATAAGGGAAAACTCCGGAAAAAACCTTATCCAGGTAACTCACCCTGACCGAGATTCGAACTCGGGACCTCTTGGAGGTGAGGCAGGCATGCTACCACCACGCTACCGAGGCAGGTTGCATTTACTAAGACTAGGTATTTGAAAAATAAAATGAATACTCAAAATATAGTGATTATTATAATAAAATCATAACATGTTCATATTTGCAATGCAAGTAGTGTTGTTTCAGAAACGAAGTTAGACTCGTATGGTCACATTTCGGGATTGTTTTATCTATGATTGTAAGAATGCATCAATGGGTTTCATTACAGAAAAAGGATGATAAATATTAGTTAACTGGTGAATTGTGACATTCCACATTATTTTCATGGAAGATAGAAATTTAGCTATTAGTCAGCACGCCGGCCTTGATTGGCTGAAAATACAATATTCCTTTAAACGAAATCGGTCACTGTCTCACATTAGGAGCACGAGTAAAATAGTGGAAGTAAACTGATATAATTACTATGGTAGAATGAAGAACGAAAATAAATGGGTTGAGCCCTTTCGGTCCCTTGCACGTAGGCCGCATACTATGTTAGAGTACAATGAGAGAAGTCGTCTTTAGGACGTAAAGGAGGTTGCGATAGTCAAATAAATGGACACTACTGTATCTTGATGTAAATTGCACCCTAGTTTTCTGTAACATTTGTAAAATCTACTTCCAGAGTGTGAATCCCCATTCCAGCTTAATACGACAAATATAATTATTGCGTTTAGTGTCTACATTGCATTTTTAATCCATATGCTTGCAAAATAATTGGCTACAATTTCGGTACTTTTAACATCAGATCTCCAAATCTCAGGGTGTTACAGATGTTAATATTTCGTTCCTTTTATTGCCCAGTTAATTTATAAAGACTTCGGACTAATTCAACACCTAGACCATACTGTGAGGGCTGACTGGAGGCTTTTTGATGTGTGCAGAAAAACGCTCTTGATTGCCTAATTTCCACTATTTAACAACTGATGATTTAATTGGAAAGTGAACTTTCTGTGATGTGGGATGACAGCGCTTGTGTAATCACTTTACTTTACCAATAATTCATTGGTGTTTGTTACTCTGTGGACGTTCCGATCTGATATTTACCTGAGAGCTGAGAGAAGCGATGCCAAGTTCCTTGCAGATGTGACTGACCACAAGGAGGCGAATGGGATGTGAGATACGGGAGGGGGTTTGAACTATTAATCTGCTCGCGCAGTCGATTTCCTTATTACGAAATGGGTGTATGTAAATCACCCATGCTGCCACATCTAATTCTGTTTCTCTCACATCTCATATTTCTAATTCAATTTGGCAAATAAAACTAGTACTGATATTTCATATTAGATCTAATATGTTTATTTTTTATTTCAGTAACACTTGTTTTATCAATGTATTATACCCGAAAATCTAAATATCGAGATTTCTCCAGAAATGTATGTTTTGAGGCCCACTGAACTCCGCAATAAGCACTGAAACACTGCGTATGTAAAAGAGCTTGTAAATCTTAAGTTTTACTTCGTTTACTATGTACATACAGTAGAAGTATATACTGTATTTCAGCCAACACTTCATACCGAGATTTCATCGAAAATACGTGTTTGGAGACTTCCCGAATAAAAAAAAATAATAATTTGGAAAAAAACTGTGTGTAAATATGTGTTCGCGCGTCTGTTATAACAAAGGTGGTATGTAAAGTCATCTTCCACGGATTCCACAAGAAAACTCCGCAGCCCAAACTACCTTTTAAAGAACCATTTTTTGAAAATTTTACTTTCTTTACTGATCTTGATTAAATTAATAACATGGCTTTAAAATACTTTCATGACAAATGAAATAGTATGTGGATTTTTTTAATAGCCCTAAAGTGCTCTCCATTCTAAATAGCTTTTACATATCTCACATTTTACTATTAAAAAATTCATGTCATGTTAAAGCATGCAATTTATGGAAATAACATGGTGTTAAAAGTCTCCGAGATATACTTGCTGTTGGTTTGAATTCGAATACTTATACTTTATTTTAGAAAGGAATAGATACGTCGTGTTTTCTCTTCAATTTCAAGGTAACTCTGATTGCTACAAGCTCTTTAATATTTGTATTCTACTATTCGCACTCTGTCTACCAAGAAATATGCCATGAAACATTTCTACACGTCTTAACCTGAAGTACAAATAATGTAAAAATAATTTGTACAAAAGTGAGTTATTTTTAAAAACAAGTTTTTAAAATTAACGTTCTCCGACTTAATGGATATCGAACGATGGATAGTAAAATAGTAAAATAATGTTCAAATGAGCCCAGGTTCCAAGAGATTACCTGACATTCATCTTTCAGGATAAAGGAAAACTCCGAAAAAAACCTTATTCAGTCAACTCGTCCGGGTCGAAATTCGAACTCGTGGCCTCTTTAATGTGAGGCAGACATGCTTCCACTACGCTACAGAGGAGGGCAGTCATATTAATGCAACGATGTTAATAAAATACCGTATGTTTAAAAGCATCGGGGCTACTAATAAAATGCATATTTTAAATTTTCTATAGCCTGGAAGTCAGCTTCATTCTGAATGAACTTTCGATAGTTTGTATAATTGCTAAACGCTAAAATTTGTTAAAAAAGGAGTACTCAAGTACAATTTATTTTAAACAACCTTTTATGTTAACCGTTTCCGAGATATCAGTTAATAAGGGTCTCCATTGTACAGCTCTGTTTCTAAAATTCACTTGTTTCACGAAAAGTCATGTAAAGAGTATGCAATATTAAAATCATACGAGGGTCGTTCAGAAAGTAACGTTTTGGTCTATCGTGGCGATGGGTGAGGATAGAGCAGCTATCCTGGTATCAGAACGTTCCTACATTCAGTACGCATCCAGCTGTTGTAGCGTGAGAATTGTGCTTTCCTTTAATTTCTCTCTGTGAGTCGTCAAAATGTGTCCAGCAATAGAAAATCCCACCACTTATGAAGTTCGGTCTGTGATTCGTTTTTTTTTTTTTTTTTTTTTTTTTTGCTCAAAACAATAGGCCAATTGCAATTTATCGCCAGTTTTGTGATGTTTACGGGCAGTTGATAATAAGTGAAAGCTGAATGAGGCAATGGTGCATTGATTTAAAAATGGCGTACCAGTGTTCACGATGAGGACCGCAGTGATAGGTCTAGCCTTGTGACTGACCTGGCAATGCAAATCAATGAAAAATTTCGTGAAAACCGTCATTTCACGATTACAGAACTATCGGAACATTTTCTCTAAATTTCACGCAGTTTGGTGCATAAAATTGTCGTGGAGAAGCTTGGTTACCACACATTTTGTGCTCGGTGGGTTCCAAAAAATTCTAACGGAAGATCATAAGAAACAGAGACTGTCTGCAGCATTGACCTTTCTCAAAGAATACAGCACAAATGGTAATGCAGTTCTGGATCGTATCGTAACCGGGGACGAGAATTTCGTCAAGTATGTCTATTATGAAACAAAACTATCGATGGAATAGGGCACACACATTCTCCCAAGAAACCACGAAAGTGTTTGCAAACGCCGTCAGCAAGAAAGATCATGGCTACTGTGTTTTGGGACTCCAAGGGAGTGCTTCTCGTTGATTTTCTGGAGCATGGAACAACAATAAACTCAGAAAGGTATTGTGAAATACTAAGAAAGTTACGGCGCACCATACAAAATAAGCGTCGGGGGAAAACTTAACCCCAAGGTGTGTTTTTTCACGACAACGCACGTCCACACACTGCCAATTGTACCCCGGCACTCTTGGATGGTTTTGGATGGGAGGTGTTTGTCCATCTACCATACAGCCCGGATTTGGCGCCGAGCGATAATTACCGCTTCCCAGCGATGAAATGATGGCTCCGTAAACAAAACTTTGATACTGACGCCGAACTGCACGCCGGTGTAAACCAAAGGTTGAAATCGCAGGCGGCAGATTTCTACAGAGGGGTTATTGAAAAACTTGTGCCACGGTATGATAAATGTCTTAATTTGAATGACAATTATGTAGAATAATAGCTTACGAGCGTACCTTTCAAATTTATATAACAAACTTTGAGTTTTTCAATTTGTGAATTGTTTATTTCAAAACGTCTGTTACTTTCTGGACATTCCTCTTCAAGGTGAAACAGACAAAAGTAAGCTTGACTTATGAAAACTACATCAAAATAAATGATAGTCGGCAGAGAAATTCTTGAAGATAACCGTTCCGAAGTGTTTTTCTTATGATTTATCAGTTGGACATTATAAAACAGGAGCTACCTCACAAACGTTTTGTTTTATGATTTTGCCCCAAATATAGGCTCCTACCTTCGAAAGGATATACTGAGCTTATAAAATACCTCATTAATTATTGGTTGTGTAAGCAATGGCTACCATCAAACTTTTCAATATTTAGAGATTCATTGTGAATTTAGAAATAACTACATAGCAAGAATGGTAAATATGCTGTGTGCTACAGCAAACAGCGCCGTTTCAAACAGTTTCTTTTCTGTAATACTATGCAAATTAAACATAAATCACAATCTGTAAGGTTCTACAACTCAAACTTCATTTTAATTTATATGGTTCACTGTTAAATTTAAACATTTCAACTTTGAAATGACGTGTCAGGCCCGCATCATATGCAATTAAATAAAATATTGCGTGTATAATATGTTTATGTCTTTCTTGCTCACCAATGCTAGTGTTAGGAGTCACTTGGGTTCCCTCAGAGCGAAGGAGCCGAAGCATATTGACCGGATAGATGAGATCAGGGTTGGGGGGTCGGTCCAACGCCTGTGATGAATGAATGGAGCAATTGGTGTAATGATAGTGGAGGAAACCGAAGGACCCGGAGGAAACCCCAGCGGCATGTTGTCCACCACAAATCCCACTTTGAGGTCGCCTGGGATCGAACCCGGGCCGCCTAGGTGTGATCCAAGCGGTCCAACCACTTAGCCATGGCGCAGCCATACTTATGTACGTAAATGACTATTAAAATTATATCTTTCATTTTCTGCGAAAAAGGAATATTTATAATTATGTGGAATGGTTAACTTTTAACAGAAACAATTTACAGAGGAAACAAATCCTTAAAAATACACGTTTTATTAATTTTTTTAGGCACTGATCATTTCCAGAACTGATCTAATTTAAATATGAGCTATATGTGCATTCGTTTGTTTTCGTGAAAGTCCGGATATATCGATAGTTTTTCAAAATATTCTAGGTTTAGTCCTCGTATTTTCTTTGGCAATAAAGAAACATGTAATAATTTAATAAAACATCTCTTACAAGAAGACAAAAAAAAAAAAAAAAAAAAAAAAAAAATAATAGTGAATGGAAAAAGTCGGGTGAATATATGAGCATTTTTTTTTAATTTTCTGCGTTATTATTATCATACATATAATTAGAGAATTAATTTTATAAATTGCAGTTTTACTACTACTACACTTACTACTGAACACACACACGCGATAACAAGTTTTTAATTTTTAATGTTCAGATCTACAGGATTACCTAACAAACGCCCTTGCTGCTGAAAACTGGGTACTCAAGTCTGTACGCCAAACATGAGTACTTACATAAGCATCACCTGCACAGAATTTAATACAAACTGTTTAGTAGATAAACAGCAAGCAACTGTTTATTACACATTTCTTAGTAGGTACAACGGGAATAGAAGAATACAATAGACAAGCGATAGTCAAATCTTTTAAGAGTTAGCTCCTATGTGACGACTTTAAAAATTAATTCTCTTTGCAGTAACAGAAAGGGAAATGGCTTCCCTACTCAAATATGGATACACATTGGAAAAGTCAAACAAAAAACAAAAGAAATCTCTGAAATAGTTAACTTAGCTAAAGGGAGAAAAGGGAGATTGTTACAATGACCAGATCTACATTTGATTAGTAGTAAGATATTTTATCTCTTGAAGTTTGCCAATTATAAATCATTCAGAATGAAAAGGACTTCAGAGACTACTCGCAAAACATTCGAGTTACAAAATTTTTGTCACGAAACCCTCCTAAGTTTAAGACAATTTAATGAAAATCGTTTAACATTCTTTAGATAATCAGAATTTTCGAATAGATTTTCAAGTAAATATTTTTTAATATCTTCATGTGGCACCCTGGGAAAACGGTGAACTTGAATCCTAAGTTTGGTATTTAACCGCATAAAACCCATATTTAAAATCTTAGATAACTCAGAGACTAGGTATCCAAATTTACATTAAATTTGAGTAAAACTGAAATCTAATGCAAATAATGTAAAACCGAAGGAAAATATCCCACATACATAAAGAGAAAAATGGGCGGATCCACCGCAAATAAAAGGAAGCTCATGGAAAAGTTAAAACATGTGGCTGGGATTTTATAAATGGCAAATTGATAAAATTTTTTTGCCGTAATTACTGATTGGTGTTTATTGAATTATTTATGTGATGTAATTTAAAAAACGAAAATATCAGTTTCACCCGAAATCTCAGTTCCCTAACACACGCCACTGCTTAGTGGAACAACAAAAGCAAAATGAATCCGCATACTCCTCTTGCTCCCAGGCACGTGACCGCTGAGAAGTTTGGTAAAATGCACATGAAGTCATAAGGACGGCATATATGGAACCAAGTATACATGGTTTATAGTAACGGTTCCGCTCCTGGACGAAAATAGGAATGCTGCCTGAAGGTGAGAAAGGATTTAGTAAATCTTTGTAAGTAATGAAGAACCATGCACATACGAGAGGACAAAGCTCTGTTAATCAGAAAAGAGTAGTTTTCTCTGCTCCAAGAGGTCGATAAACGTATATCGATTAAAAAGGAGAAGATGCCATCACGGAAAACAATGTGGAATACGATATTGGTACTTGAGGGAATGTAGTAAGGTCAAGTGACCAAGGGACGCCTAAGCCGATGTCTGACGAATGTAATTGGAAGCATCGACGGCTAGATTCGGTATAGCCCTGCTACTCAAAAGGTTACCCTAGCTTTATCTTTGTTAATAGAAACCTCTCAGATAACGCACTGATTACTCCACGTGGATATAATATCTATCATTTGTGATTTCTGAGCATTCAATTGGCTGAAGTAATACGTTCATTGGTGCTTAGCAAACAGTCGAGAAGCGCGCCATTAGTCCTCTCCTCTTCCGAGAATAATGAGTGCGTTATCTGAGATGTTTGTATTAAAGATAATGTCAGGGTAACCTTTAGAGCAGCACGATAAGACGCAATGGCAGCCATTCCCTTATTCTCAAAATACGAATCCCTGAAGAGGGTACGAGAAGGGTAATATAATGTGACCTATGTACATGTAACAGACTTGTCACATGTAGTGACTTTTTGGGCTCGTAGAATTAAAGTCCAAGTTGCAGAAATTCAAAATGTGCTTTATTTCCGTAGAAGTACACTTACAGTAGCAGAATTACGTCACATACACATACAATCTTCCAAGGTCGTTGACCACAAACAGCGTTCACGGTTACACTGTTTACAAAAACAACTCTCGTTACCACTCCGTTTAGGACTGTTTACTACTACTCCGCTGGCGAGTCGCATCTTATATATACCACTACTCACATCACTAGACATTTCTGGAATATTCTGTAACAAACAAGAAATCGACTGCCCTCTATTAATCAAGATGCCAGTAGAATGTTCCATTTACCTCACTTTATCTGTTTTGGCATGCCTTTTATCTCCGCGCTATCTTTATCTGCTTAGGCAAGCTGTTTATCTTCATCCGGCACTATCTATCCCTTATCTCTCTCTCTCTCTCTCTCTCTCTCTCTCTCTCTCCTTATCTCCCTTTATACAGTTTTAAAATTTGGTAACATGATTCAGCTACTATAAACGTTTCACTGAAAATAAATAGTAGTACATTCCCATGAATTTCTCTACTCTTTTATAAACAATTCTTACTAAAGTATACTCTTCTATTTGCTTCCTCTTAATTGAGATATGAGACATGTATACCAATTTTTATTATATACTGCCAAGTAGGTACAGTGACAATAGAATACAGTAGAGCCAAATGATAGTCAAATATTTTAAGAGAACATCAAACTATCCAATACATTTTCCACATAAAGGGTAGTTTATGGCGGAGAGTCGTAAAAATCTTGTGTTCATCTTAATATCAAGCTTGCTATATAACCGCCTTTTCGTTTGAGTTACACTTTACACATCCACGCGCACGCACATAATTTTTTTTTAATTCAGGAAGTTTCGAAACTTTTATTTCCGGTGAAACCACGGAATCAATTTTTTGGGCAAAATACAAATACTTCCTAAATGTACTATAAATAAGTAGTAGAGAAAGTGAAATGATTTTCTTTTGCAGAAACTGTACGCAGGAAGAATCAGGGAATCTTAAGTTCGAGTGATATCGCAATATCATATTTTGGATTAAAGGCAAAATTCTCTGTATAGCACACCAGCGCGGCGATGTCCCCAAAATATCAAGCTATACCAGCTTAGACGTTCCAAATTAAGTCATTGAGGGAAGGACAGGCATTCCATCATGGACATGATCTATTAATCATCACGTTAATGCACTGCATGCACAGTAGGCTTCTTCCTCCAATGTTAGTCATCTTTTCTGTGTCAGAAAATACGTAATTGATCATGTATAGCACGGATCAAGAAAATGGGTGTGACCGCTGACGCACTTGTGCTGTTAGTGTGTTAATCAGCATGCAATTTCAAAATACCCATTCACTTCTACAGGAAGCGCAGTGAATGGACCTATGAATGTTAATGAAGACAATTTTAATCATACATACATGATCGCAGAAATAATATACAGGCTACCTAACTGGCGCGCATTTTATTTATTTAGTCTGCTTATATTAGTCATGCAAAATAATTATCCTAACTTTTAACCGCTTACATATGTTAGACACCGCTAAATTTTTAACTGCGGCTAAACATTACCAAGTGGCCTATTACAGATTTCGCGAAAGCTCAGTAAATCAACATTCACTTTACTTTGCTTTTCAAATTTGTGATACAATGAATGGGTACACCAGTGGTCTCTCGTTAGCCTTTTATTCTTTCTTACTTATTTATTTATTTTTTGCAGGGTGAGGAAAAGAGCAGTTTAAATAATGGGTTGAAGCATAAACCCTGACATTTTCTTAAGTGAAAGTTTTGCGTTCAAAATAAAATATTTTGGCTGCGCGTTTTGTATTATTAGGCTTAGAATTGTCTTCTCGGCGGAGCAGTTTCTGTGATGGCTTTGGTACCTCAATTAAATGCAAAAAGCTGACGTTGAGTTGACACTATTTTATTGGTCTGAAAAAACAAACAGTATATAAACATATAAAATTAAGGACACTAGTCTGTAGTGCACATACTCTAAATCTAAACTCATTAGTAAAATATTTTATTTTGCACTAAAAACTTATTTAAAAAAAGCAGAGCTTTTGCGCCAAAACATTAGATAGCTGTATAAAACTTATTTGCCGTAGTTCTGTCTTGCCACTCGAGCTATTGTGTATAAAATCATAATTTGGTTTGATTATAATCCTATTTTAATCATAATGACAGACGAAGAGAGCAAACAGTTTTACATTTTACAATAAAATTCAGGGAAATAAAAAATATACACACCCATACTATGAAGTATCTTTATTAAATTTTACTTTTACGCTTATGTTTTTTTGACCTTTATGTATTAATCATGCTTCTGTAAAATAAATAACTGCACATAATGCTGTAAGATATGGGGCAACTATGCACGATTCTAAGTTAGGAATTTTTAATTAAAAAGTAGTTTCATACAATTAGGATAAATTCTGACTCTCGCATTAACCGAGTCCTATGTCATATTTAAAGTTTATATAATGGCATTAGTTTTTGTTTTAAATCCATTGGATCTAGGTTCAGCATAAACCAGAGAGTGAATAAACACTCTAAAGTGCGGACATTAAATAAGCAGTATATTGAATTCCAAGAGCGAAATTTCTCTACTCGTAGAGAAACGTCATTTTATTCCACAGGACTGAATTGGTACCGTTAGCATGATAGGCTTTGTGGAACTCGATTGGCTACTGACTGCAGGTTTTTAGACAGAAGGGTGTGCGCATATTTGTGTGTGTTCATAACTCAAAAATAGGAAGACTTATCAACACGATATTTATTATGATTCAGAATCTTTCTAGAGTTCAAGACAACAATTTAATGAAATTTCTGCAAACCCAAACAAAATTGCCTGGAATATCTTATTTTTCAATTTTCCAGAAAGAGCTCTAATGATTTTGCAAACGTTTATTTGGATTAACAAAAAATGGATAAGAATTAAGTGTCTGTAAGAATTGTCTACAAAAAGTGTATATAAATCATAACATGAATGTAACTTATTCTTCTTCATTATAATGACGAAAGGTCGAGTTTAATCATACCACGACGTTAAAATGACTGACTGTTCAGTATCAAAAGATTCTAACTTTCTTTAAATACATATTTACTCAGTAAAGTCAAATTGTTTTCTGTATTTCACGAAATTGACACTCATTTTCTGGTTTGTGCTATATATGATATTAAAACATTAATGTAATATAATGTAGTTGGAGTTCTACCGTTATCACACACTAAACAGTTTTCTTACCAATTTTGGAAATATTATATAAACAGAAGTGACAGATAGGGTACCTTTATTACCTTATATAATTTTAAGTTCTTAAGCACTTAGTAGTTAGGTCACTGACGGTACAAGCATACTTAAAACATGCAAGTTAAATAAATTAACAATAAAGGACAAACAAAAGAATAACGACAAATTGCCAATAACTCAACAAATTTGGCCTGGCTTCTTGTATTTTAACCAGAAAAGTTCCTACGTTTTGCGAACTGCTTCTCCTTAAAATACAGACCCACGTTTGTACATTTACTGTTATGTAAAACAACTCCTACGGGGCGAAGTTCAGCACATCAGCGGCGCTAATATGATTCTGGAAATTGATAGTGTCGTTAACAAGGTGAAAAACAACGTGAAGTGTTGCTTTCATATGACTTTCTTTCCTCCCTCTTCTACTATTTTTACATAACCCGTTCTTTCGTCTACTTATTCAAAGAGAAACTTTTTTTAGTTTATTATACTTAGTAGAGTAATGAAGGAAGCTAACACGATACTCAGATGTTTTAAAAAGTGGAACAGTTTGTAATGGCTTTGAAATTCCATGTCTTTTGCATGGCCGCAAGACAAACGAACTGCGACTTACCACTTGAAAAAAGTGCAAGAATTTGAATATTTAAACTAATAGGCAATAACAAAGCATATTTCAGAAATCATTAAGGTCACAAGAATTTCACATAAATTGCCTCTTAAACGAGACTCGCATTTTTGCGGAGAGTATATATTTTATCGTTTAAGGTTATTCAATAGGAACTCATGAGCTGGTCCCACAAAATTTAATACATACATTTTATCATTAATTATTTAAAAAATACGGTATTTTGATAAAATTAGAGATATTAAAAAATAACAACTAATATTTTTCATGAAAGATTGGTTTTGGTGGCGGGATTTTCTTGAAAATCTTGTTTTTCTTTCTTGGAAGATGCTGAACTTCAATACTATGGTACGTTTTTAAATGCCTTTTCGATTTTAAGTTAATATGTACTAACTCACTCAATCTCTCTCTCTCACTACGCTCACATGCACACACGCGGGCAGGTCTGTGGACCTTTAAATTAATAATAATAATAATAATAATAATAATAATAATAATAATAATAATAATAATAATAATAATAATAATAATAATAATAATAATAATAATAATAAATAATAATAATTTTATTATGTTTATTATTATTTTATTATTATATTACTTATATAATTTTTTATTATTATATTATATTACTTATATAATTTATTATTATTATTATTATTATTATTATTATTATTATTATTATTATTATTATTATTATTATTTATTATTATTATTTTTTTATTATTATTATTATTATTATTATTATTATTATTATTATTATTATTATTATTATTATTATTATTATTATTGGGTCGAGACTCACAAAAAAAATTTTCTGGCGAAATTTCATTGACTTTTCTTGGGTGGAAAGCAGTGCTTCATTTATTGTAGGCAAGCATGTAGTAGAGAAAGTAACATAATTATTCCAGATGACTTACTGAATAGCAACTAAACTAGAATGGTAACTAAAAGGCAATTTAAGAACACACATCACGCTCTTATACGATTATATTTAAAGCATTAACCATGCAAATCAATAATTCTAAGTTATAATAATATTCAAAAGAGCTTTGTTGTTACACTGGCTCTGATAATGACAATAATTTTGAAAGCATAAAACCCCACTTATCTCGGAAATGTCAGAAAGGACGTGACATGGCGCAGCAAAAACTTCAAAGTGGAATAGTTCAAGTAGGTACACAATAACAGAATGTTTCGGAAACTTTTTTGTTGTTGTAATTTACGTCCTCCAACGTTGAGTCATATCGAACGATGAATGGAATGGCCGAAATGATGCTCAAATGAGCCCAGAGCCCATAGAGCTTAGGGTTACCCGAAATTCGTCTTTTAGGATAAGGGAAAACCCCGTAAGAAACCTTATCCAGGTAACTCGCCTTGACCCAGATTAGAACTCGGGACCTCTTGAGCGTGAGCCAGACATGCTACCACCACGCTACCGAGGCGGGCAGTGTTTCGGAAACGGTTAATACTTGGATAAACACTATGCAACATAAATTCTTAGTTTTAATGAGGAAATTTTTATCACTTTAACCTATCTTTTGCACTTTCACGGCGGTATATAGGGTAACTCGTATTACAAGCTATTTTCGTTAAATACCTATATTATATTCGTCGTACCAGAATCTGAAATTTTAAAATTTAAATCATTAGGGACATTCTGAAAACGAATGATGAACGCTGTTCAGTGCTATGTGTTTTATGGTGGAAATTCTTTAACTTCTTCTGGTATCTTTAAAAGGGGCTGGATTTGAAAATTTGATGTTGGGTCGATTTTCCTTGTCCATGTCCCCTTTCTTCTTCATCTTCATCTTCATCTTCATCTTCATCTTCATCTTCAT